>JAAAKG020132649.1:0-14437 GCA_010014905.2 Druon quercuslanigerum
AAGAAACTAGATAGATATAAGACATTATGTAAATAGTTGTAAATATTTGTAAATATTAAGGTAGAAATTTTCTTTCTATTTATTTTGTAAGTGGTAAGGAATGGAAGTCATGTAAACCCTTAGGGGACACATTATGAATGAAGAAGAAGAAGAAGAAACAATTGCAAAAAACAGAAATAGAAATTTAAGGAAAATAAATTACTAAGAAGTATATTATATCACGGTTACCGCAAAAGTTAATTTAAAATATTCCCTGTTTTTTAATTTGCCCTGATTATTGTTAATTAAAAACCAGAATTTCAAACTTATAACAAATCTTAACCTAGAATCTTTTATAAACGGGATAAAATAAATTTAAATTAAAATTTAGAAATTTTAAATTTATTCTATTTGAGTCATTTAAATTCATCGAAATTCTCTGACTTGGGTAAGATTTGTTTTATCGAAATCGCTGTCTTTCCCTTGAACAACAAAATTTAATGCCTTATTTCTAAATTTCTTTTGTCTAACTTTTTTTTCCCCTCACAAAGTTTCTTAGGCTGCTAAACCTTAAATCATATTAAATTTCTGCACAATTACTGCGAGTCATTTATTTAATTTTTAAATTTCCCAAAATTACGTACACAAATAAAGTACCCCCCCCCCCCTCAACCGTAAAAAAACCTTTCGGCCCTTCCCTTCTTACCCTTCAGCTGTTACTTAATGTAAGTACGGTCCCCAACCCATTATTTGAATTTGAAGCGCTCTTGAGTATTTTCAATACTCTCCGTGGATCCTCCTGCATTTTCAATTTGCTTCGATAAATTATTGCTTGCTCCCGAGAGCCTTTACTTAGAATAGCCAGTGTATTTTTCCAGCGAAGACATGGCATTTAGGTTGGGGTTCTTAGAACGTGGATTCCACAATTTCCTGCAAAAGTAAGTAAAGTTCTTAACTGGAAATGGTATAAAGGGGTCGTTTAAAAACTATGACACTTTTCTCTCATCCTTCGTTACAAATCATAACACAAAGCTTGATACCAACAACTTTCCTAGAAAACAGTTAATTTTGCCATTTAATAATATTAAGTTTTTGCCAAGAGCTTAATATACAACCAATAGTTACATTTTCCATCCAAAAAGATGAATTTTCAAGCATGCAGTCAAATTGCCAAGGCTGATCACAAAATATTCTACAAAACAGATGGATTTTAAATAAAACACTTAATTTTCAAGTTAATAGTTAAATCTTCATCGAAAAGTGATCAATTTTCAATGAGTAGTCGAATATTGCAATTGAAAGTTAAAAAATTAGTTTTTAACCCAGAAAAAGAAACTAACTTTCATTACACACGTGAGTTAAGTTTTTAGATGGAAAAATTTATTTCAAAGAAAAAGACTAATTTCTAACAAAATAGTAAAATTTTCAAAAAACAGATTTCTTAAAATTATCAAATGAGTTTTTAAAAAAGTAGTTGAGCTTTCAACCATAAAATTGAATTTTTAACCAAGAAATACAAACTTGAAACAGAATAAATAAATTTTAGCGAAATAATTAATTTACGCTTCCTCATAGAGGAAGCTTCGTAATAGTGACGGTTTCGAAAGAAATTTAATTGACTTAATTGACTTCATTGAAGGACACACTTTTTTGCGAACACGATATCTTGAAAACGATTGCAGATAAATTGATCAAATTCAGAGGGCTTAATTTCACCACTAATATCTTGAAACTGACGGAAGGATTTTTTTTAACATTTTGTAATATCTTAAGAATCAGTGTTTTATAGTCCAACTTTTTAAATTAACATAATTCCAAATTCATATCAGAACATAAAAAATTCCTTGGTTTGAGAACAATCGATTGACTTAATATTAATACATTTTATTAAAGACTGAGGAAGTTATGGTTAGGTTTGAAAGCAGCTTTAAGCTGTACCTCGCCCTTTGCGTTCTTATGTTATATATGATCATCATGTACACACCCTTCTTTAATGAACTCAATAAAGATTTATTATTATTATTATTATTATTATTATTTATATTATGTTAATAATCGAATTTATGTAAAACATGTTCTCATTTACATTATTGAAATTTGATGCGAGAATAGAAATGGTGTGTTTATTCGATACCTCTGATAGTTTTGACTAATTGATCTGTAATATTATTACATTTTATTGAAGAGTAAGGGAACTATGGTAATGCATGATAATTGATCAAACACTTTTTTAATGTAAAACTTTTTTTATTAACACAATTCAAAATCGATGTAAGAACGGAAAAAGATTCCTTGATTCAAGGCAAATCGATTGACCCATAATATTAATGCACTTTATTAAATAAGGGAGTTATGCTCATTTACAATATTTGAAACATGTTTTTTAAATAGAAAAACTTTTTTTGTAGACATAATTCAAAATTAATGCATGAATCGAAAAGACGTTTTCATAATGAATTTTTAAATAATATAATTCTCTTTTCCAGCTTGAAAAATTTGTTATATAAAATACAAAATTTTAACAGTTTTTTTTGTCTTTGTATTATAAAATGTTTTGTATTATGCTGATGCATGTATGTAAAAATAAATACAAACAAAATGTAAACATTTGAGTGTAAATTCACAGCTGGTTCAACAAAATGACGAATATTTAAAAAAAAGAATAAATTTTTAACAAGCGAGTTCAACTCTCAAGCACGGAAGTTGAATTATCAATGATAAACGAATACGTTTTCAGTGAAAATAGAATAGTTAAGTTTCAGTTAAAAAATTATGTCTTAGTCAAAATAGGATCGAATTCTCAACAAAATAGTTCAATTTTCAACTAAATAGTATAACTTTTAACAAACCAGAAGCAAAAAAGTTATTCTTTAAAAAAGAGTAAAGGGGAGAATAAGGGGAAAAGTGTAACGTATGTCTTCAGATTCTTGATTTGTAAGATAAAAAAAACGAGTTTTCATATTTTCAAGCATTTCAAAAGATTTGTGAGTCTTGTTTATGCGCATTTTGCGTAAAATTATTCATGAAAAAATATATTTCTTTTCGATCTTAATTAAAAGTTTTTAAAATAGGGACACTAAACTCATGATTCTTGACCTCATGATTATGATCTTTAAGTCAACGAAATTAACAATTACGTCGTTTAGGAAATATATTTAAAATATTGGTATCATCTGAAATTCAAAAATAATCTCGTTCGAAGCGTCTTCTTTTCTAATCTCTTGAATTTCTATTAATGATTCATAAAAAATGAATTACAACCTTGTAAAAAAGGGGGGGGAATTCGGTTCAAAATTCTCGATTTTAGGTGTTTTAGGGGATTTTTCAAATTTACGAGGGAAAAAGGGGAGTTATGTGAAAAAGAGAATGATCTGTGATCCCTCAAATCAATGAATTGATGAATACTTACACTTTTAATGTAGGTAATTTTGCCAAGACCATCTTTAGTGTTGAGGGTTCCGATATAATGTGTTTGTCTTTAAGAATCTTCATTTCCTCTTTTAGGCAAATGTCGTGTGACGAAATCACTTTCAGACACAGAAAGTCCAACTGCACCCACTGGAATATCCTTGTACTTGTCCCAGTCAACCCAACTTACATGGACTGCACTCTCAGTATTTTCAAGAAGGTCATACTTTTTGTAGGATATGATAATACTGGGGGAAGTGACCAAACAATGTTTTTCTCCTTCTTTCAAACCTCCAGATACTCAAATTCCAATGTGCAGAGCTCTGCAGACGAATATCGGCGTTTTCGTGGAAGCTACAAAAAAATTATAGATATTGAAAATAGTTTTTTCGATTTTGATACAATTTAGCCTTTTATTCTAGGAGAAACCTAATGCCTATCAGAATTGAAATCGTAATAAGCTTAAATATGCGCTGAGAGGGAATCGTTTTAGATCTTCTAAACCTGATATTTGAGAAGATATTCTGTTTCCTCAAGCAGATCGTGTTTTGAGTGCATAATGTGGAACTTAGCTTCCAATATAGTGCATGGAACTTTTAGTCTCGATTCAAGATTTTATTGTACACATAAGAAGTTATCCTCTTCCAATGCAGAAAAACAATTAATAACCCAAATTTCCTCCTTTCCAACTGAATAAAATTGTTCAAATGAAAAGGAGCGCCTCTTCCAATCTAGAAAAACTTAAAAACCAAATTTTTCTCCCTTCCAACCCAAGAAAAATCTGTAAAATAAAGAATTTTCCTGGATCAATTCAGAAGTATCTTAAGGTGAAACGGTAACGGTAACTCCAAATAGCTTCGACTAAACCACTCGCAAAATAATGAATAAATTCAAAACTTTTTGTCCTTGTCAAAAGTAAATCTAAGTCTATGGCTGGCTTCTCTTAAAAATAAATTTGAAAAAAAAATTATATTTTTATTAACAAAATTTTAGATTATCTAATTCCGAAAATTTTTGATGCTCAAAAGAGGAGAAGCCCGCCATGCAGAATGTAATAGTGAACATGATATCAATTAAACAAAATCGAATTATTCATTTATTCAGACAAGTTTTTACCGAAATCATAGTAAAATAAACCAGGGGAAATTCTACGAAAAACCGTTTTTTTAGTTCCTCGATTTACCACCAATGGTCACTACTGATATTTTCTTGTTACGTAGATCAGTACCTAGGTATACAAATAAATTTTCTTCATTTCAGAATTAATATTTATATTCTGAATAGTTAAATATTTATGTAAACTTTTCACATGGCAGCCTTCTCTTGAAATGAAATTATATTAGAAACTACAGTTTTTATATAAATAAAAAGGAAGTGATTATTGATCAATTTCTCTCTTGGTAGATTGCGGTAAAAAAAGGGTTTTTGCCATTAAAAAAAACTCGAAAAATAATGCAAAAGTTGCACTTTTGTTTATTAAATGCATATTAATATACTTTTTCGCATAGCGGGCTTCTCTTGAAATCAAATTATATTAGAAACTACACTTTTGATATAAATAAAATGGAAGTGATTATTGATCAATTTATCTTTTGGTAGATTTCGGTACAGAAAGGTTTTTTTTCATTAAAAAAACTCGATAAATAATGAAAAAATTGCACTTTCGTTTAAATAATGTTTATGAATATACATTCTCACATGGCCGCCTTCTCTGAAAATCTAATTATATCAAAAAACTACACTTTTTGTACAAATAACATGGAAGTGATTATTGATTAATTTATCTCTTGGTAGATTTCGGTAAAAAAAGGATTTTTTCCATTAAAAAAATATCGAAAAAAATGCAAAAATTGCACTTTTGTTTATTAAATAATTATTAATATACTTTTTAACATGGCGGGCTTCTCTGAAAATTAAATTATATTAAAAAGTATACTTTTGATATCAATAAAATGGAAGTGATTATTAATCAATTTATCTCTTTTTAGATTTCGGTAAAAAAAGTTTTTTCTTCATTAAAAAAAATCGAAAAATAATGCAAAAATTGCACTTTTGTTTATTCAATAGTTATTAATATACTTTTTTGCATAGCGGGATTCTCTTGAAATCAAATTATATTAGAAACTACACTTTTAATATAAATAAAATGGAAGTGATTATTGATCAATTTATCTCTTGGTAGATTTCGGTAAAGAAAGGTTTTTTCCATTTAAAAAAAATGGAAAAATAATGCAAAAATTGCACTTTTGTTTATCAAATGGTTATTAATATACTTTTTCGCATAGCGAGCTTCTATTGAAATCAAATTATATTAGAAAGTATACTTTTTATATAAATAAAAAGGAAGTGATTATTGATCAACTTATCTCTTGGTAGGTTTCGGTAAAAAGGTTTTTTTCATTAAAAAAACTCGAAAAATAAAGCTTTGCACTTTTGTTCAATAAATGTTTATTAATACACTTTTTTACATGGCGGTCTTCTCTTGAAAACAAATTATATTAGAAACTACACTTTTGATATAAACAAAATGTAAGTAATTATTGATCAACTTATCTCTTGGTAGGTTTCGGTAAAGAAAGTTTTTTTTTCATAAAAAAACTCGAAAAATAATGCAAAAATTGCACTTTTGTTCATTAAATGTTTTTTAATATACTTTCTTAGGGCGGCCTTCTCTTAAAATCAAATTAAAGTAGAAACTACACTTTTTTTATAAATAAAAAGGAAGTGATTATTGATCAGTTTATCTCTTTATAGATTTAGATAAAAGAACCTTTTTTCTCCGTCAAAAAACTCAAGAAATAATGCAGAAATTGCACTTTTGTTTATTAAATGTTTATGGATATAATTTTTTACATGTCGGACTTCTCTTAAAATCAAATTATGTCAGAAACTATACTTTTGATATAAATAAAAAGGAAGTGATTATTGATCAGTTTATGTCTTTGTAGATTTAGATAAAAGAAGCTTTTTTCTCCATCAAAAAACTCAAAAAATGATGCAAAAATTGCACTTTTGTTTATTAAATGTTTTTTAATATACTTTCTCACATGGCAATCTTCTCTTAAAATCAAATTATATTCGAAACTACACTTTTTATAAAAATAAAATGGAAGTGATTATTGAGCAATTTATCTCTTGGCAGATTTCGGTAAAGAAAGGTTTTTTTTCATTAAAAAAATTCAAAAAATAATACAAAAAATGCACTTTTTCATTAAATATTTTCTAATATACTTTCTAACATGGCGGGTTTCTCTTATAAACAAATTATATTAGAAACTACACTTTTTATATAAAAAAATGGAAGTGATTATTGATCAATTTATCTCTTGGTAGATTCCGGTAAAAAAGTTTTTTTTTTCATGAAAAAAACTCGAAAAATAATGCAAAAATTGCACTGATGTTTATTAAATGTTTATTAATTTACTTTTTCACATAATGGGCTTCTCTTAAAATCAAATTATATTAGGAAATACACTTTTGATATAAATAGAATGGAGGGATTATTGATCAATTTATCTCTTGCTAGATTTTTACTGACAGTTATGTTATGTGATTTCTTTCCAGCGATGTATACTTGATAAGAACATTTTTCTCAAGACAAACTTATGTTTTAAAATTGTGTATTGAATTTGAAAGTCATCATATAATTATTTTCATACAAACTCCTTATCTTTAAAACAGATAATAATAATTGATCTTAGGTTTATTGACCAGAGAATATTTTATTATTAATTTTAGATGTTAATTTTGTTTGTCTACTGGTCTATATTAATATTATTAAAATTATTGATAAATCTTAAGATTGTGAAAAAAATGTCTCTATCTCCGCTGGTATCTGAACATCATTAACATCTAAAATTATTAATAAAATATTCCCCGGTCAATAAACATAAGATCAACAATTTAAAAATATGAATTCATGTTTAGAAAAAGAAAAATCTTACCAGTATCAAGGATGTATCATGAGTAATATTTTTACACAATTAAAGTTTAATAGAGCGGTGATCAAATTCGCACACCTCTTTTTTCAAGACTGATTAAGTTCTCCTAATTTTACTATGCATATACATATGCATATACATACACACACACATATATATATATATATATATATATATATATATACTCTCTATTTATACTTTATACATTTTATACTCATTTTATACATGAAACCACTTGGTCTATTTCTTAACGAGATATTGCAAAAATTGTGTAAATTTCAATGTTTTCTAAAATATTCAATAACTTCCGAAATAATCAACATTTGTTAATGTTTTTGGCTTTATTTTAGAGCTATTTTTTCACCCTATGACAACAGCTTATGTGTATCAATTGTAAAATTTTTCTCATAAAATTAAAAGAACTTGTAATTGTGGTCCTTGCAATTCGATGAGATTTTTACGATTAATACTCATAAGCTGTTGTGGTACAGTGAAAAAATAGATTCAAAAGGAGCCCAAGCACATTAAAAGATTTTGATTATTTCGGAGTTTATTAGGCATTTAAGAAAACCTTGAATTTTACAATATTTTTGCAATATCTAGTTTAAAAATCGACGACTGTACTTCATCCTGGGCTCATTTTATACCAATTTTTATGAGCAATAAAACATTTGAAGTGAAATTATTTTATATGTTAAATAATTAAATTTAAGGCAACTTAATCAGTGATGAAAAAAGAGGTAAGAGAAGACTTTTCCCTACCCCTGTATGTGAAATATTTTTACTTCACGATTGCGCAAAGTTAAACTGTAGTTATATGAAACAGGTGACATAAATAAAAGGATCGATAGGGAAATATGTCGCTTATCTCAGTATTTATTTCGCTTGAACTTATATTGGTATAACAATAATATTATAAAACAAAAAGTTATTAACAATGCATATTTCCCACAGATTTTTTAAAACGCCAGCGTGAAGAAAAAAAGTTTTATTGTAGAAGTAGAGCAGTCAAAGATGCTGCCATCTTAGTCTGGAAAAAGTGTGAAGGAAAACTTTGATTTATTTTGCCGATAAACCGCCAAAAGGCCCATTATCGAAGAAACCTCCGGCAAAGTGGCGAAGGCTACTGTGGCAATAACCATTCAAATTGTCAGAATTAGGCTAATAATGGGGTAGCCCTTTAGTTTCAGAAATATCACCTGAAGGTTCTTTCAGGACAAAGTGTACTGAATGGTAGCCGGGTGCTCGAATGTCTAAAGATACAGGTACTCGGCTACCCTAGTAATTGATTATCGTAAGCAGTCATCAATATATCTTGCCAAAGTCATGCGCTTGGATAAAGAATTTAGTTTTTCACAATAAAATATGAAAAAGATTTTCAAGCTATTCAAGATACTGCTACATCTTGAAAACAGAACTGTAGAAAATATTGCTGCACACATATAATCGACAATTTACGTAAATTGGCCAAACGGATTTTGCTAAAGCCGTTCGGAAAGATGAAAAATTTGATTTTTTATGATAAAATATACATCATTTGTTGACGATAACCGATATTGCACAATGAAAAATAAAAAAATGCCTTAAAATCTTCCAGATTATTTTTTTGAAAATTTTTTTAATTTTTAACATTTTTTAAAAATATATTCTTAAAAATAGTTGTTAAAAATAAAGAATCATTTTTAATTTTTAAATTATAAATTAAGTATCGGTAAACTGCAAAATAAAAATTTTTAACTTTCATAAATCGTACAGATCGAAGGTTCAAAACAATTCAGTCCATAATTTTCAATGCTCTAAATTAAGAGTCTAGGAGCCAGGGGGGGTCCATAGCCGCTGGGGGTAACTGGCTCTACCCAAGTATTTTTTATGTATTTTGACTTCCTGATTACGAATTTCGAGGGTGGATTGTCCAAAAGTTAATACGTATTTAGTTATTAACAATTTAATTGTTTAAACAGCCACAGTTGGTTTGTTTGAAAACTTGGAACCAGTTACCCCCATTGGCCACGGGCCCCCCCCCCCCGTTATTTAGGTCTTAGAATTAGATACAGGATTTCCTTTTACAGACTATTTTTCAGATATACAGTACTAAGATTACTAAAATGGGTTGACAGTTTTCATAATTCTCAAATTTATAATTAGTTGGTCAAATCTTGCGAAAATTTTTAGTTGTAGGTGGTCACATTTTTTCATGAAATCATAGACACCTAATTAAATATCGATATACACTAAGTTTCAAAATAAGTATTAATTGTACTTCAAAATTGTCTTAAAAGCATTAATTTCTGTATCTTTTTACTATAAAAATTATTATAAATAATAACCTAATGGTCTTTAATTAATATGTAACTTTCCATGCTAGTATTCGTAATAGATATTATTTAAAAATACATGTTTTAAATGAAATTTCCAAATGTCAAATTAGGTTTCTTTTGATGGCGTCTTTTTCTTAAAATATTTCTATAATAAGAAAAGCTATCATGCAACATAACCTTATTATCCGAAATTAATGTGTAAATGTACATTCTGATACTCGTAATATATACTTGCCAAGAATGTATCTTTTTAATAAAATGTGTTAACATCGATTACTTTTTTCGTTAATAAAGTTTATTTAACAAAAAACCCATGTCCTATAGATTCTACAACTACTCTGCTACAATTTCTTTTTATGTGTAACGTCGTGACTTTCTACATTCGGCTGATCGTCACATACATGCTCTCTCTCCTTCGCTCAGTAGTACACACATATGTTTGACATTCGTGAGGAAGCTTTTTAGGAAACAATTGCAGCTTCACGTGTTTTGAGATATTTTTTTTACTTTCAATATGTATTAATCGAGAAATAAATTTTCTTTTAACGCAAATCGTGCTGTGAGTATAGAATTGTTAATAACACAAGCGTAACACGAGTTATATGCGATTTTTGAGGCGCGAATCAAACTAAATAAAGCTGATAGCCCCATATTTAAGTACAAGATATACGTAATTGAGAAACTGTAACCACTTATGTTGATTGCAGGTGAATATATGTACTGGAATTCTGCAAAACTGATTGGAATTTCTTTGAAAAGACCTGAATATCAATGTAAACAATGTAGTTTGGTTTAAAAATGAATTATTTTGTTGAAAACTAAATTTTTAATCTGAAAATTCCACTGCTTCATATACTTTTGTTCAAAAATGAATTATTTTGTTGAAAGCTGATTTTTTTATTTAAAAATTGCCATTAAATTTGGTATAAAAATTAATTTTTTTGTTGAAAAGTAATTTCGAACAAAGAAAGATCAATTTTTAACCATAAATGGAATTCTGACTCTCCAACCCTATTAGATTACCTTTATGCCAAAAAGATGAATTTTCAACTAAAATATACAAATTAATATTCAATCAAAGAATTAAATTTCAATTTAAAATAATGAAATATTCCATTGGAATAGTTACATTTTTAGTTCAACAAAAATTATTACATTTACATATACATATACATATTACATTTTACACACATTACATATTACATTTACATATAGATACATATTACATTTACAATTATTTACATTTTGAAACAAAGTTATGATTTTTTATTACCAATTATGAGTCTTCAAACTGTAATAGTTGAATTTTAAGCAAAAAATATGGATTTTCTGCTAAAATAGTGATTCTTCAATTAGAATATTCAAATTTTCAACCGAAATGATAAATTTTTAAGAAGGAAGTCGAATTTCTACCAAAAAAGAATAAAAAAGTTAACCTGCAACTAAAAATTGTAGAGTTAAATTTTCTGCTAAAAAAAATTATTTTGAACCATAGAACTCAATTTTTAATAGCAAGGACGTATCTTCAACGATCAAAGAAGCTTTACTACTGGATCTTCTGTTTTTAACACATTTTTTTAAAAGAGTTGAATTTTTATCCAAGAAAGACTTTTCAGTCAATAAAGAAAAAAAAATAGACAAAATGTTGAATTGAAGAATCCATCAAAAAATTATAAATTAGTTAAATTATATAATTTTAAGCAATTTTAAGCTGAAAATATTGTTTTACGCATCCAAAATTGTTATAAACTCTTTTTAAATATTCTCTGAAGACAGACTAGAAGATTTTTTAATTCACACTAGGGTCAATAGTATGTATTTTTTTGTGTTCTGAAATTAACTGGAAACATATTTATTTATTTTTCATTTAAAAGACGATATCTTTCAAAAAGTAGGAAAGATGTCATTTAAATATATTCTCTTAAAAATTTGTATTTTTTGCGTTATTAAAATTAATTGTTTTAAATTATTCAGCTTTCCTAGGAATTTTCTCAACAACTGTTTATTTTTGTCCAACCTTTCAAACTTTTCGAAATTCTCAGAAAGCTTCTATATTATGTGTTCAAAATCTTTAAAACTCTACATTTTGCCTCAAATGTTTTGAACTTTTCAATTCTTAAATTGTTTTCGAATCTTTACAAAACTTCTAAAGATATCTTTAACATACTTGATTTGTTTAATTTCTTTGTCGGAAGATTTATCTATTAGGTTAAAAGTACCTTAATTTTACATATTTTGTGAAAATTCATGCGTTTTGTTAAAAATTAAAGATTTTGGTTAAGAAGTCAACTATATGGTTAAATATGTATTAATTTTAGCTTTGTTTTAAAATACATATTTGTGTTTGAAGACTTACCAATTTTGAGAAATGCTATTGATTTTGAGATAAGCCGAATTTATGACGTTAGTTAATAATTTTTCGATTCTGTTTATATTTTAGTTCCCGGAATTTCCAAAGATAAGTGAAATATTGCACCAATCCATTTAAGCTACTGCAGTGAATTTAAGGAAAATAGGTGTATACTGAACATATTTCCATGGAATTCCACAAATACTTGAATAACCTTTGATGATTGTTTAACCAAACTTAATTAAAAAATTCATTATTTGGCTATTTTTCAGCATTAAACTTTTTTTTGTTTAAAAATGTGTTATTAACAGTTGTTTACACACACAAAACAGGTTTAAATGCTAAAACTTTCCAAATAATGCATTTGTTAATTAAGTTTGGTTAAAAAATTGTCAAACGTTATCGATTCATAGCAAAAAATCATTGCTAAATAACAGGCTGTTAATTCCGTGAAAAAAACGGTATTTTATTTATAACTCATCAAAATGTTATTAAAAATTTAGAAGCTAGTTATTTATAGTTAATTGCACCGAAAAAATCAAGTTTGTACGTCAAGAAAAATTTTTAATTAAGGTAGTTTTAACAATTATTAATTTTTATTTGGTGGCCAAATATTATACTTAGGTTTTACTTCCAAGTAGTGTCGTTGCATGCACACTGGAAGGGCAAGAGTATCCAGGTAGCCGTGGAGGAAACGACAACAGCCCGCACGCCTTTTAGGCCAGTCAACAAGCTGAAAGAGGTTGATGAAATGGAAAAAAAATTATAACAAGCTAAATAGCGGTTAAAACTCTTCCTTAGGGGGTCTTAAGACACCTATCAAAATTCAGTAAATTTGATGAGGGGAGTTCGAGCTGCCATCTTCCAACATGGCGGCTAAGTTCACGTTTTTTGATTTTCCTTGGAAACGGCTGTTTTTAGCGCTAAAATAGTTATATAATAAAACACTCTAAATCCTTTTCCGAAAAACAGGTTTATAAGAAGCATTGCCATAAAGCAAGCAGTTTGTCTGGAAAATTGAAAAGATTCAACATTTTTGAAAGTTTCTTCTTTTTGCATTTTTGAGCGATCGCTTCAGTGAAAACAAGTGCAGTTTATTGTTTTGAGCATGGCTGAAGGTAATCTATCGTGCAATAACAATAATTTTGCTGTAGCTATATTATTTATTCAATGCTGCAAATTATTTTTACCATTTTCAGCGCTTAATTTGAACAAGTTGGATTCACTTCTCGAAGTATGGACTTTCTGATGTATTTTCCTCATGTCTTAACAACGCATCTGCAAATTTTAGAAATTTTTAAACAATTTTTTGTGATTAAAAATCACGAGATTAAAAATCCGAGTTAAACCTGGAGGGGTAATGTAATAACGATGTATTTACTGCAGGCCCACTTTTTTCTTCAAGCGGGAGAAAACATAATGCACCCATCGTAAATAACCTTAACTCCTTCCATATGGTTGGCACCCTTCAAGCTGCATTTCCCAGGGCATGGGTGGACCACGGCCACGTAGCCAGAGGCGACTATCGGTGTCCCTCTTTCACCAAAGCAAATACGTGAGTGCAAGCGAGAGAGTAACAAGCTTACGTACAGTCAAGCACAGTATTTCCTACTTTTGTAAGAGAATATTTTTCGACAGTATTTCACAGCTTTTTGCAAGAAGCATTCCAAAGGTGCTATAATGATCCTATCGAAATTCAGTAATCATCAGATTAAAATTAGGTTGACAATGAAGCTCTAAAGTGAAATTAATCCTTTCCTTCAACACGCCTCCAAAATACTCCTTGCTGCACATTTACTGTTACTTATAAAGAAATTAATTTTGTAAAACAATAATTTCGAAGATAATTTTACAATAACAGAAAATTACTAACATTTCATAAAGTTATTCACATGAATACTTTCAGGGGAATGGAATACAATAATAATATTGCGATATCTTTTCTTCTCCCGATAATATTTCACGTCTGCTAAAGGCGTTTTTTATATCAGAAAAAAATCGTATCTTTACTTATTTTTGCATGAAGCATTCCAAAAGTGCTATAATGATCCTATCAAAATTCAGTAATCATCAGATTGAAATTAAGTTCAAAATTCAGTAATCATCAGATTGAAATTAAGTTGATAATCAATCTCTAAAGTGAAATTACTCCTTCCCTTCAACACGCCTCCAAAATACTCCTTGCTGTACATTCACTGTTACTTATAAAGAAATTAATTTTGTAAAACAATAATTGCGAATATAATTTCACAATAACAGAAAATTACTAGCATTTCATAAAGTTATTCACATGAATACTTTAAGGGGAATGGAATACAATAATAATATTGCGATATCTTTTCTTCTCCCGATAATATATTACGTCTGCTAAAGGCGTTTTTTATATCAGAAAAAAATCGTATCTTTACTGATTTTTGCATGAAGCATTCCAAAGGTGCTAT
>JAAAKG020132650.1:0-14436 GCA_010014905.2 Druon quercuslanigerum
TAGAGCATCCCTGCCCACCGCTATCTTTGCTAGTACAGGTATCTACCAGCTTTGAATTGAGCGTACCTGACAACAGCAAGTTTTTCTAGTTCAGACATCCGACCGCTATGAATAGAGCATTCCTGACCATCGCTAGCTCTGCTAGTACAGGTATCCACCAGCTTTGACTGAAGCGTACCTGACAACCGCTAGCTCTGTTAGTGTTCGAGCGACATGCAGAGATCCTCTGCGCATTTCTCCAAATTGTGTGGTGTGTTTATCCAAAGTTAACTCACCATATTGCCCGTCTCGAGTGATTTGATTAAGCAAACTTAAACCAGTTTAGCGCTGTCACTGATAATAGATTTACGTGTATGCATATGTAAATTTTTACATAAATGTATGAAGTTAAAATAAAGTTGGGACAAAAATTTCTTTTTATTCAAAGAAAAACAAGTTTTTTATCAAATAGCTCCTTTTTCAACCATAGAACTGAATTTTCAGTTAAAATCATTAATCTTCATCAAAAAAATTAATTTTTAAACAAAGAGGTTAACTTATCATTATTTAACTAGAATACTTGAATTTGAACCGAAAAGAAGAATTTTTAAACAAGGACAATCCGTGAATTTTTAGCTAAATGGTTGAATTTTGGATTAAAAAAGACAAAGTTTTAGCTAAATTGTTGAACGCTGAACTACAAAAGATTAATTTTTCACTAAAAACGTAACAGATAAATTCTCAGTCGGAGAAATTAATTGTCAACCAAACTGATAAATTTTCAACTAAAATTATGAATCTTCAACTGGAGCAAAGACGTATTTTGCACAAATGACATAAACTTTCGATCAAATAGTTTAATTTCGAATAAAAAAGATGAATTTCCATCCAAGTAGTTGAATTTTCAAATAAAAAAAATCACTTTCAAACCGAAAAAAGAATAGTAGTTGAATTTTCCATTAAAAATCTAATGCTTGATAAAAAAATGGGTTTTCAGGAAATTAGTTACATTTTTAGTAAAAAGAAAGATCGGGTTTTCACGGTAAAATTGTTAAATTTTCTAGGTTAAGTTCTCTCGAAAATTTATTCTCCTATTAATAATCTATTTTCTTGAAAAATCCCCCTATATTCCCGGTTTTGAGGACACTTTGGGCAAAAATAATAAAAAATTGGTAACTTGGTTTATGAACAGCTCCTAACATTTATGAAATCTGTATTGTCATCAAAAAATAACAGAAATTCTTAACGTATTTTCAGACTAGATGGAAATATAGATTACAAGTGAGTGAAGTAAAACTTTTTTCTAAAAAAAGATTTTCTCCTTCGCTCCACTGGGAATCGAACCACGGAACTTCCAATTGCCGGTCGTGTACTTTTCCCTTAAGCTAGTACAGAGATCGACAGAAGAATATTTATTCAGAAATACACGCATTATTTTGCCAGGTGTTATGAGTATAAAAAATTTCAAGGAATCTGTATTATCATCAGAGAATAACAGAAATTCTTAAAGTCTTTTCAGACTAGATTTAGATATGAATTACAAATTTTGTGAGTTAATTGTTTTCTGAAAAAAGATCTCCGCTGGGAATCGATCCACAGAACTTCCGATTGCCGGTCGTATGCTTTTCCCTTAAGCTACTACAGAGATCGAAAGAAGAATCTTTTTTCAGAAATACACGCATTATTTTTCCAGGTGTTATGAGTATAAAAAATTTCAAGGAATCTGTATTAGATTGAGATATAAATTACAAATTTTTTTAATTAAAATGTTTTCTGAAAAAAGATCTTCTCCGTTGTGAATCGAACCACAGAACTTGCGACTGCCGTTCAGGTGATTTTCCATTAAGCTACTAGAAAGATCGAATGAAAAATCTTTTTACAGAAATACACTAATTATTTTGCCTAGTGTTACAAATCAAATTTTTCAAGGAATCTGTATTACCATAATAAAATAGCAAACATTCTTTCTAGCTCTCTAGTAGCTTAAAGGAAAAGCACCGGACCGGCAATAGGAAGTGTTGTGGTTCGATTCCCAGCTGACCGAAGATTTTTTTTTAAATTTAATTGAAAAAATTCCTGACATTAAAGGTATAAAGCGAAAAGAATCGGAATGCACGTCTACAGATATCGAAATATGAAAATTCTGATAGTGATGAACTCGAGCACAAATGGTGGTGGAAACTCTCAGCAACTTTGTATGCTGAGAGACGATATGAATGCTGAACCATATCGCTTCAATTTTATGAATGTCAGTTGCACTTTGAAGCATTTTAATTTAGTCTCTTCTAACTGGTATTAATTTGATCAATTCTTTCGAAAAAGGTCATCGAACTTCGCTATGGCACTGAGTTTAAAAGAGGGCGTCATCAAATCAGCTACTACCATCTGATGTTTGATTACTTCAGGAAATTTAAATCAAGAAATAATACTTTTTAATAAAAATAATCTGTGTATATTATAAATAATCAAACAGCCTTATTACAAAAAAGATTAATAAACCGATTTCTAGATGTCAGTTTTTATAGCACGGACCCATTTAAATATTTCGAATTTTTTTAAAATAAATCGGAAACATTATAATTTTTTTTGTATTTTCTAGGGACTCAATCCATTATTTTCAATTTAGAAATAAAAAAAATTATATTAAAAGATATTCTTAAATATTATCACCATTGAATAATTAATTAAATAAACATAATTAATCATTCCTTGATTCTTTTCTAAAGTCTATTAATTTAAATAATAATTGAAACAAATTTTTATTTTATCTTATACTTAAAATTCAGTGCATTTTTAATTTATATTAATATTATTTCGATATTAAGTTTAATTTAGAACCTTTCAAATTCCTAGCTTTTAATTTTAATAACAACCAAATAGATGAATTTGGAACCAAAATGAAAGTTAAATTTGCAGTCAAAAAAATTAATTTTCTACACACAAAATTATTGGAACATATTAGTTGAACATTGGACTAAAAATATGAATTTTTAACCAATAAAATTAATTTCTATCAAAAAAGATTAATTTTTAGCAAAATACATAAATTTTCAACATAATACAAAGTTGAATTTTAAACTAAAAATAGCAATTTCTAACCATATTTGAATTTTTAACTAACAAACATCAACTTTTAGATAAAAATATAATGTTAAATTTTCAGTTAAAAAATTCGTTTTCTACCAAACTAAAATGTACTAATATTATTAATATTTTACAGGAATAATTGAATTTTTAACCAAAAAGATGAATTTTCAAACATCCAAATTTATTTCGAGCAACTAATGAATTTTAATTCGAAAAAGATCTATTTTAATCCAAAAATTGAATAGTCAAATTTTCAGTCAAAAAATTAATTTTCCACAAAAAACAAAGGAATTTTAAACAAAGGTGTTTAATTTTCAACTAAAACTATGAATATATAACCGAAATATATGAATTTTTGACAAAAGAGTAAGCAAAATTAATTTTCCATAAAAAACAAAGAAATTTTTAACACAAATGTTTAATTTTCAAATAAAATTATAAATATTCAACCGAAATATATGAATTTTTAACAAAAGAGTGAGCAAAATTAATTTTCCACAAAAAACAAAGGAATTTTCAACAGAAGTGTTTAATTTTCAACTAACATTATGAATATTCAACCGAAATATATGAATTTTTAACAAAAGAGTTATGCGCTCTACTACGCAATTTTATTTTCAAACAAAAAGGTCAATTTTAATTTAAAATTATGAAAATTCATCCGGAGTACTTTAATTTTCGACTAAAAAGATGAATTTTCAACAAAGAAGACGGAATATCAATTTAAAAATGTTTTTTTTACCAAAAACTAAAAAGTTGAATTTTCAGTCCAACAAATTAATGTTCCATTAAAAAGATGAATCTTCAACTAAAATTATGGAAAATTTGATTGGAAAAGTATATACATTTTTGTTTTAAAGAAAATCATTTTCAACCAGAAAAAAATGATAAAAAAATAATTATATTTTCAAACTTGATGAATTTTTGACTAAAATTGTGAAACAATAAGTAGAATAAATATTTTTTTAATAAAAAAGAATGATTTTCAACCAAGAATACAATTTTCTACCAAAAAACACGACTTGCTAACTGAAGAAAGTAATTTTTTAAACAAAAATTGAACAGCTTAGTTAAAAAAATTTATTTTCCGCAACAAAAAATAATTATAAAATGAAAAAGATGAATGTTCAACAACAGGTTTAAACTTGCATCCAATTTTCTTTTATTTTCAACCAAAAAGATGAATTTTCAACCAACAAATTTAATTTGAAAAAAAAATTTCCACAAATAAAAACAAACAAATTTTCAATTAAAGTGCTTCATTTTTAAATGCAATGGTAAATTTTTAACTGAAATAGACGACTTTTAAACCAAATTAGTGAACTTTTAACAAAAGAGTTAAATTTTCAACTAAGCAATTATATTTTCAGTTAAAAAGATAAATTTTAAATTAAAATGATAAATATTTAACTAAAGTAATTAAATTTTTGACCAGAAGGATGAATTTCCAACCAAGAAGATTAATTTCTATCACAAAATACGAAAGAAAAATTTTAAAAAGTTTAAATCAGTTTTTGAAAAAATCCAAATTTGAATAAATTGATGAGTATTTAACTAAAATACTTGACTTTTCAACCAAAAAGATAAATTTTCTTATGAGAAGAAATATCTACGATTTCAGAGAATTTCTACTAAGACGATTTTCAAAAAAACATTGAACAACTCAATTTTTAGTTAAAAAAATTAATTTTCCACAACAAAAAATAAATATAAAATAAAAAAGATAATTGTTTAACAACACGTTTAAACTTTCATCCAGTTTTCTTTTATTTTTAACCAAAAAGATGAAATTTCAACCATCAAATTTAATTTGGCCAAAAAAAAACAATTTTCCACAAATAAAAACAAACAAATTTGCAAACAAAGTCTTTAATTTTTAAATTCAATGGTAAATTTTCAACTGGAATAGACGAATTTTAAATTAAAATGATAAATATTTAACTGAAGTACTTGAATTTTTGATCAGAAAGATGAATTTTCAACCAAAAAGATTAATTTCTATCACAAAATACGAAAGAAAAATTTAAAAACGTTTAAATAATTTTTTGGAAAATCCAAATTTAAATAAATTGATGAATATTTAACTGAAATACTTGACTTTTCAACCAAAAAGATCAATTTTCTTATGAGAAGAAATATCTAAGATTTCAGAGAATTTCTACTAAGACGATTTTTAAACAAAAATTGAACAAATCCATTTTTAGTTAAAAAAATTAATTTTCCACAACAAAAAATTAATATAAAATAAAAAAGATGAATGTTTAACAACAGGTTTAAACTTTCATCCAATTTTCTTTTAGTTTTAACCAAAAAGATGAATTTTCAACCATCAGATTTAATTTGACCAAAAAACAATTTTCCACAAATAGAAAAAACAAATTTGCAAAAAAAATTTTAATTTTTAAATTCAATGGTAAAATTTCAACTGGAATAGACGAATTTTAACTTAAAATGATGAATATATAAATAAAATACTTGAATTTTTGAACAGAAGGATGAATTTCCAACCAAGAAGATTAATTTCTATCACAAAATACGAAAGAAAAATTTAAAAAAAGTTTAAATCAGTTTTTGAAAAAAACCAAATTTGAATAAATTGATGAATATTTAATTAAAATACTTGACTTTTCAACCAAAAAGATCAATTTTTTTATGAGAAGAAATTTCTAAAATTTCAGAGAATTTCTACTAAGACGATTTTTAAACAAAAAGTGAACAGCTCAATTTTCACTTAAAAAAATTAATTTTCCATAACAAAAAATAAATAAAAAAGATGAATGTTTGACAACAGGTTTAAATTTTCATCTAATTTTCTTTTATTTTCAACCAAAAAGATGAATTTCCAACCATCAAATTTAATTTGACAAAAAAAAAAACAAATTTTTCACAAATAAAAACAAAAAAATTTACAAACAAAGTCTTTAATTTTTAAATTCAATGGTTAATTTTCAACTGGAATAGACGACTTTGAAACAAAATAGGTGAACTTCTAACAAAAGAGTTAAACTGTCATCTAAGCAATTATATTTCCGATAAAAAAAAGAATTTTAAATTGAAATGATGAATATTTAACTGGAGTACTTTCATTTTTGACCATAAGGATGAATTTTCAAAAAAGTGACATCATTTTTAAATATATTAATTTTTCAAACAAAAAAAAAAACTAATTTTCAAAAGCATAGATGTTTAAGCAAAATGGTATGAACTTTGAACACAAATTATAAATTTCCAACAGAAATAGTTCAATTTAAAACCAAAAAATATCAATTTTTAACCAAAAATTTGTATCTTTAATTAGAATAATTATATTTTCAACAAAAAAGATGAATTTTTGACCAAGAAGATTAATCTCTACCACAAAGGAAATTATTTTTTATTTCTTATTGCTTCCAACAAAAAAAATTTGTTAATTATTGAATTTTTTGCTTTTTTATTATTAGTGTTACAAAATATAAATAAAGAGGCATGAACGGGTTTCGCGCGCATGCATTTTCAGCTATTTATAAAATAATGTTTATTTAAGGCCTTCAAATTACACAGTATTTAAAAAAAATTAATTATACAATTTGAAAATGAACCCTTTAATTTTAAACAATTTCTTGTGTCAAAAATCGAACAATTTAAATTTTGCACCTTTCAAATTTGGAAAATTTGTAATAAATCCATTAAAAGTGATCAATAAATTATTAGTTTAAAAGTGATATTATTTAGTTGAACAAGGTATTCATAATGTTTTTATGTTAAATATTACTCGTCTATTATTTTTGGAGAAACGAGAAAAAAAATCTGTCTAAGCCCGGATTCGAACCAGGAACGCCACAATACATGAGTGGAGCGTTAACCAATCATCATGTTCCTAATAAGTGCGGAAAAAATTAAACATCATAAATGTTAAAATATTTCAGCATTTTGGGTAGTTGCATATTATGGCAAGTTATTTTCGGCAATAATTAGAAATTAGACTAACCATTATCAGCAGTAAAATATTTTATAAATTAGAAAAAATAAGAAGAAAAAGAAGAAAAGTCTTAATAAAAAAGAAAATAAAAATACCTTGAATCCCTAAATCTATCTGCTATCTGTAGGCCAGGTAAATCACCACAATGTCTAGAACTGAAAAGTAAATTTGCTACTCTAACCGCAATGTTGATAAATTTTACAAAATCAAGCAGAATTAACCAAAAATAGAATCTGATTGTAAAATGATATATTTTTAATATTAGTTACCGTCAATTTATAGGGTTCATTTTTAACTAAAAAATCTAGGTTAATTTATATGAGACTCGTGTTTTTTTCCTTCAAAAATAATTTTATGGTTGTAGGGATACAGGAATATTTATGTAAATTATGAAAAAAATAATGAAAATGAATATTTGGTTTTACAATAAGAGGTTTCTTTCAATGGATTTTTTAGATTTGGATTAATACTCATTTTTTTAATTTTTTCAGAAATAAAAAACCTCATATTTGTATGTTATTTTACAGGAAATCCCGTAGGTTATGGAAAACCTGGAAATCAGAAAAGTCAGGAAATTTTATATGACAGGGAAAAAGGCAGGAATTTTGAAAAAAAATCTTGGAAGTCAGTAAATTTCTTTTAAAACGCACATTAAATGACTGTCACGGATAATAAATTCGAAAATTTTAAATTTAAATAAAAATTTTTTATTTCAAATGAAATGAAAAATTGGTCAGAAAAAAATAAAGGAATTTCGAACAGGAAGTTTTACAGCTATTTATTTGGAAATGCAATAATTTTGTTTTGAATTTATCATTTTAATATATATAATAATATAACCTTAATGATTATAAATTCTAATTATTTGATTTAATTAATTAATTATAAATATTTATAGTTATAATTATAATTTTAATAATTTGGCATTATCATGATTTAACAGTTTTGTTGAAAATTCGTATTGTTGCATTTAAAATTCAAATATTATTGTAGAAAATTAACTTTTTGTGGAAACTTTAACTATTTATTCGAAAATGAAAAAAAAATGTCTTCCCAAATCTAATCTTTTTTGGATAGAAATGCAACGTTTTGGTTAAAAATTAATCTTCTTTGGGTGAGTATTTAAATATTTGATTCAAAATTCGTTTTTTTAAATATCTTTTTTTTTGTTGAAAATTGAACTCCGTGGATAAATGTTCAGCCATTTCAATATAAATTCACTTTTTATTAAAGATTTATAATTTTAGCTGAAAATTAGCTTTTTTGTTTTCAATTTTAGATGATTTTTGTTTTTCTGTACTCGAAAATCTTTATTTGATGAAAATTCGTCTTACTTGTTGGAAAATTCACCATTTTTATTGAAAATTCATTTTCCTGGTCGAAATTTGACTATTTTGTTGAAAATTATTTTTGGTACAAAATTGATCTTTTTTAGTTCAAAATGAAAGCTTTTGTTTGAAAATTCATATTGTCATATCATATTTTTTGTTTGAAATATAGTTAAAATTGGGCCAATTTTTTGAAAATTCTTTTTATATTTGTTTAAAATGAATTATTTCACTAGAAATGTAACTTTTCAATTTTTGGTCGAAAATTTCTAGTTTTAATTTTAAAATTCATCAATTTTAGTAGAAATTTCAAATAATTTTTGGCTGAAATATTAACTATCACATTTTTTATTTAAAAATTCAACTATTCGGTTAAAACTCAACTATTTTTTGTTAAAGTTTCAACCTTTCTGTATGAAAATTCGACCATTAGGTTGAAAATTCATCTTTCTGTGAATAAAATTCAAGTATTTGTCTAAAAATTCCCCTAAGTTTTTTGAATATTTATAAAATTTGATTAAAAAATTTAAGTATTATTATAAAAGGATTAAATCAATTTGCAGTTTATTAGCGTTGCTTTTGTTTAAATATTTATCTTTTTGAATGGAAAATTCCAATTTTTGGCTGATGATGAAAATTCTTTTTTTTTTAAGATTAATTTTTTTACTGAAAATTAATCTTTTCCATTTTCGGTAGAAAATTTATATTTTTTGTGGAAAATTCAAGTTTTTCTTATAAAATTCGTCTTATTTGTTGGGAAATTCACCATTTTTATTGAAAATTTATTTTCCTGGTCGAAATTTGTTTGAAAATGCATATTGTCATATCATATTTTTTGTTTGAAATATCAGTTAAAATTGGGCCATTTTTTTGAAAATTCTATTTATATTTGTTTAAAATTAATTATTTCACTAGAAATGAAACTTTTCAATTTTTGGTCGAAAATTTCTGGTTTTAATTTTAAAATCCATCAATTTTAGTAGAAATTTCAAATAATTTTTGGCTGAAATATTAACTATCACATTTTTTATTTAAAAATTCAACTATTCGGTTAAAACTCAACTATTTTTTGTTAAAGTTTCAACCTTTCTGTATGAAAATTCGACCATTAGGTTGAAAATTCATCTTTCTGTGAATAAAATTCAAGTATTTGTCTAAAAATTCCCCTAAGTTTTTTGAATATTTATAAAATTTGCTTAAAAAATTTAAGTATTATTATAAAAGGATTAAATCAATTTGTAGTTTATTATTTATCTTTTTGAATTGAAAATTCCAATTTTTGGCTGATGTTAAAAATTCTTTTTTTTTTAAGATTAATTTTTTTACTGAAAATTAATCTTTTCCATTTTTGGTAGAAAATTTATATTTTTTGTGGAAAACTTAAGTTTTTCTTGTAAAATCCGTCTTATTTGTTGGAAAATTCACCATTTTTATTGAAAATTCATTTTCCTGGTCGAAATTGGACTATTTTGTTGAAAATTCTTTTTGGTAGAAAATTGATCTTTTTCAGTTCAAAATTACAGCTTTTGACTGAAAATTCATATTGTCATATCATATTTTTTGTTTAAAATATCAGTTAAAATCGGGTCATTTTGTTAAAAATTCTATTTATATTTGTTCAAAATTAATTATTTCACTAGAAATGTAACTTTTCAATTTTTAGTCGAAAATTCCTCTTTTTCATTTTAAAATTCACCAATTTTCGTAGAAATTTCGAATAATTTTTGGATGAAATATTAACTATCACATTTTTTATTTAAAAATTCAACTATTCGGTTAAAACTTAACTATTTTTTGTTAAACTTTGAACCTTTCTGTATGAAAATTCGACCATTAGGTTGAAAATTCATCTTTTTGCGAATAAAATTGAAGTATTTGTCTAAAAATTCAACTATTTTATTGAATATTTATATATTTGGTTAAAAATGTAAATATTATTGTAAAAGAATTTATTCAATTTTTAATTTATTAGCGTTGCTTTTGTTTCAACATTTATCTTTTTGAATTGAAAATTCCAATTATTGGCTGAAAAATTCATCATTTTTGTTAAAAATTCTTTTTTTTAAGATTAATTTTTTTACTGAAAATTAATCTTTTCCATTTTTAGCAGAAAATATATATTTTTAGTGAAAAATTCAAGTTTTTCTCGTAAAATTCGTGTATTTTGGTAAAAATTTAATATCCTTTATATGAAATATCAACTATCAATTTTTTTAAAGCAACTAATTTTTTGATAATGTAAATATTTTTGGTTGAAGTTTGATTTTTTCACACTTCACTATTATATTCAAAAATCATTTTTTACGCAGAAAAGTATTTGGCAAAATTGCAACTCTTTTTTTGAAAAATTATAAGTTTTTTTGAAAATTCAAGTCTTTTTTAAAAAGGTTTTGATAAATTTTGAATTTATTTTTTTTAATTGACTTAAATTTAAACTTTATTTAAATTAAAAATTACAGAAAATTATTGTTTGTTAAAAATTCATCCTTTCGGATTGAAAATGCATCTTTAACGGTAGAAAAGTCTTCTCCTTTAGTTCAAATAAATTTTTTATTTAAAAAATTTAATCTTACATTTTACTCTCTTATTTCGTTTATAAAAAATTATATTCTAAAAATCTATCAGGATAAAAATGGTAGTCTTTGGATGCCAATGGTCAGTAAAAATGAAAAATTGGCCAGGAAGAAATGAGGAATTTTCGAAATTAAAATTTATTGGCCACCCTGATTTATTTTTAAAAAAATTGCGTCTTACCTATGATACAAAGAATGATTAAGATCGTAACTGCAATAAGAATTATCCGAGATTTAACGTGTTGCATCCAGGCCCTTTGTTGGGCTTTTTTTGCAGCATTCCTGAATTCATTTCCTGTTATGTTCAGTCGTTCACTAGCTGCTTGCAAATCTTCCATTCTCTCTCCTCTTTCCATCACTTTTTGTACATTATCACGCATAGCATCTGTTACTTCCTTTATTTGGATTCTGACACTGAAATTTAAATTTAAGAACTTTTGATTATTGCTCCGGGAAATGATTTTTTTTTTATTGCCGGCGAAATGTTTGAACGATTCGAATAATATCCACGTTTAACTGTTCAGATATTCAACAGGCTCTCTTCTCAAATTTTGGAAAAAAATTCCATGGTAATTCCAGATTCTTTTTAGGTTTTTCAAGTTTTTTCTATGTTTAATTTTTCATAGTACGGAGCCATTCAAATCTTGTGCATTAAAAAAAAAATCGATTCGGAATCTGTATAAAACTTCACGCATTTATTATAAATAATGCTTTTGCCAGTTTCAAGGGATTCAATTAATATGCTTAATTTAGAAGACATTATGAATTAAGATTTAAAAAATTGAAAATAATGAATCAAAGAAATTTTCCTTTTATTTTCTCATACTTAAAGTTTAGTGCATATTTAGGTTAAATCAATGTGGGAATAATTACATTAAATTTAAACTGCCTACAATTTCGAATTTTTGAAGTAAAACTATTGCATATTTTCAACAAGATAGATGAATTTTCGACCAAAATGAATACCTTTTACAAAAGAGTTTAACTTTCAATCAAGCAGATTTATTTTCAATCTAAAAGACGGATTTTCAACCAAAACAATGAATTGTCAAACGAAAAGATTAATTCTGCAACAAAAAAAGAAGAACTTGCCACAAAATTCATAATTTTTTCAACCAAACAATTGATTTTTCATATAAAAATATCAATTCATTTCCCACAGAACAATTTTGTTCTGACCAAAGAGATTATTTTTATCCAGTGTGCGATATGTTCAACTGGAGTAGATGAATTGTAAACAAAAAAATAAATTTGTAACAAAATAGTTTAAATTTTAATTCAGTAGTTTTATTTTCTACTAAACAGATGAATTTTCAACTAAAATTAAGTATATCTAGTCGTAATACTTGAATTTTCAACAAAAAAAATAAATTTCCATACAGGAAGGTTAATTATCTACCAAAAAAGACGATTGCTCAATATAATACATGAATTTTTAACAAAACAGTTGAATTTTCACCTAAAAAAGACCAATTTATAACTAAATAGTAGAATTTTCAACCAAAAATATCCACAAAAAACACTAATTTACTGCTAAATAAGAACAATTTTTAACCAAATACATGAATTTTCAACCACATAGTTGAATTTTCATCTAAAAAGCATCAATATTCAAAAAAATATTTGAATTCCTTATAACAAGATATTCTTAAATAAATTAGCAGCATAATTTAAATTAATAATACCAAAATCATATTTAATAGATAAACGTTTTTTTAGCCTGCTGGCCTTAAAAAATTGACTTGCTTACACGTCCATTTTTACAGAAAAAAATCATATTTAATTAAATTTCTGATTTTTTAATTTAAAATACCGAAATTTCAAAAACTTAGATGAATTTTTAACGAGAAAAGACAATTTTCCAAGAAAAAAAAAAAATTTTTATCCAAATACATAAGCTTTTGAATTTTAAACTAAAAAATATTAACCAAATAGTTAAATTTTACATTATAGAAGATCAGCATTGAACCAAAAACGGAAATTTAAGTTTCAGCTAAAAAATTAATTTTTCAAAAAAAAAATAACAAATTTAAACCAAAATTATCAACAAAAAACATTAATTTACAAACAAATAAGAACAATTTTTAACCACATTGTTGAATTTTCAACTAAAAAACATCAATTTTCAAAATAATATTTGAATTTCTTATAACAAGATATTCTTAAATAAATTAGAAGCATAATTTAATTAACTACTGCTAAAATCTTATTTAAATAAATTCCTAATTTTTTAATTAAAAATACCGAAATTTCAAAAAGTTAGATGAATTTTTAACCAGAAAAGAAAATTTTTCAAGAAAAAAAATAAATTTTTATCCAAATATATAAGCTTTTGAATTTTAAACTAAAAAAATATTAACCAAATAGTTAAATTTTAAATTATAGAAGATCAGCATTGAACCAAAAACAGAAATTTAAATTTCAGCTAAAAAATTAATTTTTCACAAAAAAAAACAAATTTGAACTAAAAATATCAACAAAAACATTAATTTACAAACAAATAAGAACAATTTTTAACCACATAGTTGAATTTTCAACTAAAAAGCATTAATTTTCAAAATAATATTTTAATTTCTTATAAAAAGATATTTTTAAATAAATTAGCAGCATCATTTAATTAAATAATGCTAAAATCATATTTAATTAAATTCCCTAAATTTTTAATTCAAAATATTGTATTTTCAAACAGGCAGATGAATTTTTAACCAGAAAAGACGATTTTTCAACAAAATAAATAAATTATTATCCACATACATAAGTTGCTGAATTTTAAACTAAAAAAGATTAACTAAATAGTTAA
The DNA here is from genome assembly GCA_010014905.2 of Druon quercuslanigerum. Taxonomy (NCBI): domain Eukaryota; kingdom Metazoa; phylum Arthropoda; class Insecta; order Hymenoptera; family Cynipidae; genus Druon; species Druon quercuslanigerum. Next base: position 13,726 of record JAAAKG020132650.1, read on the forward strand.
TTTTAAATTATAAATAATCAGTATTGAAACAATAACGGAAATTTAATTGTCAGCTGAAAAATTAATTTTTCACAAAAAAACAAACAAATTTCAATCTAAAATATCAATAAAAAACATTAATTCCCTACCAAATAAGAACAATTTTCAACCAAATACATGAATTTTCAATCACACAGTTGAATTTTCATCTAAAAAGCATCAATTTTCAAAATAATATTTGAATTTCTTATAAAAAGATCTTCTTAAATAAATTAGCAGCACAATTTAATTAAATAATGCTAAAATCATAATCAATCAAATTCCTAATTTTTTAATTCAAAATATTGTATTTTCAAAAAGGTAGATGAATTTTTAACCAGAAAAGACGATTTTCCAACAAAATAAATACATTTTTATCCAGATACATAAGTTGTTAGATTTTAAACTAAAAAAGATTAACCAAATAGTTAATTTTGAATTATAAAAGATCAGTACTGAACCAAAAACGGAAATTTAATTTTCAGTGGAAAAATTAATTTCTCATAAAAAAACAAATTTCAACCAAAAATATCAACAAAAAACATTAATTTACTAACAAATAAGAACAATTTTCAACCAAATACATGAATTTTCAACCACATAGTTGAATTTTCAACTAAAAAGCATCAATTTTCAAAATAATATTTGAATTTCTTATAAAAAGATCTTCTTAAATAAATTAGCAGCACAATT
>JAAAKG020132651.1:0-14435 GCA_010014905.2 Druon quercuslanigerum
ACATGAGTTTGACCGCAAAATTTATGGGTATAACAAAACAATAAATAGATCAAAAGTACTGTTCCTTATGTTTTTGGCGCTTTTTGCGTACAAAAATAGTGAAAAATGTTTGATTTTTTATTTTTATAATTTTTTTAGACATAAAGCGCGTTAAAAGCTTAAAATTTCTTCATACATCGGTGCACAACATTCTTAAACTTTACTAGAAAATTTTTATATATGTGGTTTTTCTTCTAAAATGGCAGACAAAATGCAAAAATGTCCCAAAAACTGTTTTTTCCATCATCATTATTTTTCTCAAAAACTTCAAAGTTTGAAAAAAGTTCCATAGATTAAAAATGTCTTGAAATTATCCATAGAACACTATGAAATTTTTTCAGATTTTTTAGAAAAAATTTTTGATTTTTATAAAAATCAAAAATTTGAAATTTGCAAAAAAATGTTTAAAAAAATCCGAAAAAATTTAAAAATATTCCTTGAGTAATTCTAAAACATTTTTATTCTTAAAAAATGTGTACCAGAGCCTATAGTTTTTGGGAAATAATTGGTCAAACTTCATGCGAATTGTTACATAACTTTTACAAAACGAAACAAAACAAGACTCTGGTACAAATTTTTTAAGAATAAAAATGTCTTAGAATTAGTCAAACAATATTTTTAAATTTTTTCGGATTTTTGAAAACATTTTTTTTTCAAATTTCAAATTTTTTATTTTTTTAAAAATCAAAAAATTTTTCTAAAACGTCTGAAAAAATTTAATAGTGTTCTATGGTTAATTTCAAGACATTTTTAATCTATGGAACATTTTTTTAAACTTTGAAGTCTTTGAGAAAAATAACGATGATGGAAAAAAACAGTTTTTGGGACATTTTTGCATTTTGTCCGCCATTTTGAAAGAAAAAGCACATATATACCATTTTTCTGTTAAATTTTAAGAATTATTTGCACCGATAGTTGAAGAAATTTTAATATATTAACGCGTTGTATGTCTAATGAAAATAATAAAAATAAGAAATCAAACATTTTTCACTATTTTTGTATGCAAAAACCGCCATATTTAATTTTAGAGTCAAAATATTCGAATTTTGATCACGGATTCGAATTAAGCTCACCCAAAAACATAAGGAACAGTACTTTTGATCTTTTTTTTGTTTTGTTATACCCATAAATTTTGCTGTCAAACTCATGTTATAAAATTGATAGCTTTGGTCGTTAATTGGTTAAAGCAATAACTATAGACAGCCATCTTCTTCGAGAAATAATAACAGGTATAACCTTTACGTAATAACAGAAAAAGCTAACAACTAATTTGTTTTTAATTCTAGAAAATTCTAGAAACCCCCAAAACTTATTAGAACATTCTTAACATGTAAAAAATATTATATAGTATTCTACAATTTTCTAGCATGGCAGCATTTTATAAGATATCTTTTAAATTTTTAATATAGTTTCCCTATTTTTTCGTTGAAAAATTCCATGAACTCCTGACATTTAGTAATTAATAAATAATTTTTTTTAATTAATAATTCAAATACATCAAATACATAGATTAAATAATTTGGATTAAATTTTCAATCATGTATAATATCACAGCTGTTACAGATATATAAGCAATTTTCTTAAAACTGAGGGAAATAATAGTGTTAGGTATGTAAGATATTAGTATTAAAATATTTTTGAAACCTGAAATTTAGAAATTTGAATTGTGGGAGTGACGTCACTTTTAATTTTTTTAACTGTGATATCTTGGCCAGTTATCTACTGATTTAAATAAAACTTATAGGTGTTATGCAGAATTCAGTACTTGTTTTTTCCTACTAAAATAAAGCTGAAAAAAATTCAAAATTTTTAGTGAAAAAATGTCAACAAATTCGGTTTACATTTTTGTGTGTTTGATAATACTTAATCAAATATAGCTGCAAAATTGTTAATTTCAACGATATTTTATCTCTAAAAGAATCCCTGAAAGAGTCATAATTAGCCAGAAATAATTCAGTCAGTCTTAAAAACCACAAATATTTTATTCAATATTGTATTTAATTATTAGAAAAAAATATTGGAAAAAATGCTTCAGTATATGAGTGCGTTGTAGAAAAACAATATTTTCCTAAAATCATTATAATTCATTATTTGAATGGTATAATAACAAAAAATTGGCATCATTTAAAAACTTACAAACCATTACTAAAGTTATAAAATTTTTTTTAACCTATTAAGGCTAATGGGCATACCAGTTGCTTTTGTAACCTTGTATTTCGATGGTAGCATACCTGATGATATTTCTGTCAAAAGACAAAAGAGAAGGATAAATTTACAGATTTAAACATTTATTTAAAATCATACTGAAATTGTTATAAACATAAAAGAGCTTCATTGTAGAGAAATTTCAAGAGATTAATTCACGGAAGCGCGTGATTTTAGGGCTACACTTTTTATGTGCCTTAAAGTCGCGGTCTGTATGATCTAAGAGGATGGAATTCGAGACCTGAGAGCAAAGGAGCGTGGCAAAATGCCTAAAACCTCACCTGAAACTTCGAGACCTATGCTTTTAAATCAAGGGTTCCGAGATCTTAGTTATTGCGCCAAAGCGTGATAAAATGAAGGAGCAGTGCTATGAATTAATCTCCCGAAATTTCTCTCCATTTATCATCACTTGTTTATTTTTCACTGAAAAATGGATAGTTTGTTATAGCATTTGTCAGTTTTGACAACAACTTTAACTTCAAGAAATATCAATTTAAATGAAATTCCATTCACTAATTTTAATGCTTCCTGTGAAAATGACAGTGAATGGTTTTTGTGTGCCGAAAAATCTCATTTTTTGATAGTGAAATCTATCCGATCAATTTGAATATAATTTTATACTACTACATGATATTGATTTGTCACGTTTTCATAATTTTTATTATCTTTATAATTTCTATAATATAAATTTAAAATTATAGTTTTGAAAGCGCAATTCTAAAGTTTTTAAGTTTTTGAGGCTTTGACACTAAAGTTGTTTAACTTCAAAAGTTGAAATTCGCAAATGTTTATTTAAAAGGATCCTAATTTTTAAATTATTTTGTGTGTATACTGTTGTCTTCAATAAATTATCGCTCTTGTGAATATCAATTTAAAAAACTTAGCCCTTAATATAAAATTAAAAACTTAAAAACCTTTTAAACCTGGGAAGTTGTATGAAAATTCCTTAAATCGTATAAAATTCATTTCGAAGCCTCTTGGAATACTATAAAATCAGTTCAAATCTTTACAATTCGTCGAATACAATTAAATTCCTGCGGAAGAACCAAAGCAATTCCATGAAATCTGATGAAATTTTCCTTTAATTTTCATTAAAATTCTCGGAAATCCTATTATATTCGTTCATATCCCTCAACAATCCCATATAATCTTTTAAAATATCCTAAGACCTTATAGGTGGCATAAAATCTGTCCAAATCATACAAAACTCTAGCGAATTCTTTAAAACCGCAAAAAGTTTTTTTTTTAATTCTTTAAAATAAATTTTTTTGAAATTGCTTAAAATTCTTTGAATGTCTTGAAAATTCTTGGAATCCTTGTAAATACCCTAAAATCTTGAAAATTCTTTACAATCGCTTTATATTTTTGAAATCTATTGAAAATATTCGGAGATATTTGCCTATGCCATTTTTTCACGAGACACGTGATAAGAATGTGTTCGTTAAAGCCAAAGGAGCTTTAAAAAAAGAGAATTCACAATCACTAAGTTTCATTTATCGATGGTTTGACCTTTAATTTTAAATGTTATATAGACCTTTATATTTTCAGAGATGAATATCTCTTGAAGACATAAAAAAATTCTCAAGAAAGGCTCATTGTAAAAAATACGGTGAACTTTAAAAGGCAAATCAAGTGAAACAATTCTGACATGAAAATTGCAGTAGAATTTTATTGCCTGATTTAAGATTAGGAATGAAGAACGGAAAAAATGCATACAAAACAGTATATTTTAATTAAAAATAATAATTATTCTAGCCCTAAGTGAAGAGGACCTCGCTGGTAACATTTCCATGTACTTGTTTGTGCATTTAAATGGCTAACATGCTTCATCGATGGGCGTCTGGAAACGCCCTTAAAAATAAATTAACATTAATTAGTTGCACACTGCTCGTAGTAATTTTATGTGCAATTCCACATATTTTATCGTTAATTATAATTTAACAAACGTAAGCGCTACAAGTAAAAATAAAAAAATAAATTATTGCAAAATTAACATCAAAGCTATTTAAGTTTGCACTTTTAAATTGTGCGGAAAGTCACAGAGCCAATGAATGCTTATTCCTTGCACATGCGCACGAAGTTTTTCGTCCAGTAAGAAGGCTGTCGGCTGTTACAATTATGTTACTAGGTCGAGCAGGGAACTAATGCCAAAGATATCTTTGATACAAGTAACCATTCCTCTCGTAACATGTGATCTTTCAGGTACCTTTCAAGATAGTAACAGGTTAGCTGGGAAATTTAATAAGCTGCTAGTAAACAAATTTGTTGATATTTAATTCAATCGCGGATATAACAAATATTCAAAGAATGATAGTTATTATTATACTTACCAATATAATTAAAGAAATACACGAAGATGAGAAGATCGAGGATAAAGGGCCACAAAATTTTTAAATTCAGATTTAAAATGAACAAAATGCTAAATTTAAGCTCTCTGTTTAAGCACTTGAAATCTCCCAGTTATTTTTAAAAACGTTCAGTGGCGCTCGTGGCGGCAATATGCAGAACTATTTTTGTATTTGTGATCAGCTGATATCACTGTCACTGTCGAAAATGGTCGAAAAGTACATACGTGAAAATGACGTGTGAACAACAAGAAAGGGAATCACACTTCTAACAATTACTAGAAAATCATTCGAACTACGTCGTCGTTCCACAACTTCATTATCTATGCTTAAACTTCAGGTAAATTTGTAATAAATATTTAAATAAAAATGTTCCTCAATGGCTTAAAATAAATCTTAACTATAACCTAGTATGGATTTCTCGCTTGCATATAAACAATTTATTTTGAACATTATAATTCTCTCGAAATTTTAGTATTTTGTACATATTGTATTGATATACTTTTAAACTCTACTCATAAAACAATTCTGTTCTTTTCAAATTTGACTCCATCACTTTAGTTACTTAGCATTAATAGTTGAGAAGTGAAAGATTACAAATATAACTGGCACATTTCTCTTCCAGGCGCCTTTTCTATTATGAAATGATTTCGCTTCATAAAAGTGCAAATTCAGATATGAGTATTCTGAGTGGAATAGAAATTCCCGAAGATGATAATCTTGAATCACAATATGCTCTCCGAGTTGCATTTCAAACAATGAAAGAACGTTGTCAGCATTTGCAAGCAAGACTAGCTGCTGTCGAAGAAGAAAATGTTCGTTTGAGATTAGAATGTGGAAAAGACGGATCTGCAAGTGCAGTCAGAAGTGAACTAAATTCGGAAGAGGATGAAGTTTTCGTTTTAAGGGTTTGTACATTGCATTGTGCATCATTTGATCAGTTTACTCTGAGTGTTCTTACCAGATTTCTTTTCAAATTTTTAGAAAAACTTTCTTAAAGCCTTGTGAACAACTATCACGCGATAAGTTATTTAAACTAACATTTTTTTTATGACCGTACTTCTGGTCGAAATTGGAGAAACGTCGTTTTCGTCCGGAATTAATTGGTTATTGATCAACAATAAACGTATTACTTTTTAAAACAAAGCGCGTTTCTTCTGGTTTTCGCCTATGTATTGAGAATACACCATAACAATTTTTAATATTTTTATCAACAAACGGCCGAATAATCGCGAGTTGTGTTTAATAAAACATTGATTTTCGATCGGAAAATTTAGTAAGTTTTTATTGTTTATCTTGATTAATAATTTTCGAGTGAAAAAGGTTTGAATGACGAAGGTATATTTTGTGTTACGGTTCGACCACTTTTTTTCATCGATCGATGAGTTGTTGAAATCTGTTGAAACTCAATGAAATGGTATTTATTTTTTAAAGTTCTCTAAAAATCTTTAGAAATCCTAAAAAAATTCTTTGAAATTTTTTATTTGTCCTAAAATCCTCAAAGAGTCCATAGAAATCATTATAAAATGTAAAAATCTATTTTAAAAGTATAAATATTCGAAGTCCCTTGAATATCATGTAAATTAAACTTAATAATTAAAGTTTCACAAAAAAATCGTTTAAATTCGTAATCGTAAAAATTTCATTCATTTATGTTCCAAGGTTCACTAGGAATCCCATTAACATGTTTGAAAAACGTACAAATCCTTTAAAATATTATCTACTATCTATGTATATCTATGGAAACATTTTTTATTAAAACCCTTGAAATTGTTTTCATTTATTTTCCTCCTGACGAAAATTCAATTATTTTGTTAAAAACTCATCCTTATTTGTTGAAATTTCAACAGTTTTTTGGAAAATTCATATTTTGTTATTGAAAATTCAACTGAATTCTTTCTTGGTTGAAATTTCCATTTTTTTTGGTACAAATCACATGTTTTTGATTTAAACTTAAAATCTTTTTTGGTTGAAATATTTAGTCGTTGAAAATTCACCTCTTTGATTGAAACTTGAAATATTTTGTTTAAAATTAATCGTTTTTAATTGAAAATCCAAACTACTTGGACAAAATTTAAACTACTTTGTTAAAAAATTATTTTTTGCTTGAACTTCCATCTCTTTGGTTGAAAATTTATATGTTTGTTGTTTGCTTATTTTCTTCAAATATATTTTTTAAAAATAATTTTGTTTACTGTAAATTTAGCTTTTCCATCTTTTGTTAAAGATTGATCATCAATTTTGTTAAAAGTTCAACTGCTTTTTTTGAACTTTTAACCATTTTCTTAAAAACTCATCATTTTTGGCAAAAAAGTGTAACTGCTTTATTGAAAATTTGTATTTTTTACGGTATAAAGTAATTTCTTTCGATGTAAATAAATAAGTTTAAACTGTCTTAATTTTAATCTGGAAGAAGTGTTTAATTATACTTATAAGTGTTACGATCGAATTTTTAATCATGGTATTTGTTTAAGAGAAAATTCTATTGATTATGAAAACAATTTTAAAGATACAAAAATGTGAATTTTCATTAAAACATCATTTAGCATTATTTTTAAATATAACGTTTCTTTTAAAAAGATTGTTTCTTCTATTCTTCGCGAAAGAAATTGCTCCTTTGCCTAAAAAACGGTGGCAAATGTTGCCTAATATTTTGTCTCTTGAATTTTTGCATTGATTGTGGATTTCTGATATCCCGAGAAATTGCAAGACGAAAATTAAAATAATCCTTAGGGCCCTTTTTCAAAGTAGTCAATTTCTGGATTTAATTAATTCAAATTGAAAATATTTTTCTTAAAATACAAACAAATTTCAAGTAACATGTGAAATATAAAATATTTTGCATTTTGAACTAATTAAATCCAAAAGCCGACTTTCTTCTAAAAATATCGGATTGATTATTTCAATTTTTGTCTTATAATATTTGTGGTAATATAAACTAAAATCGGTTTTTCTCAAAACTGTTCTTTTTTTAATTTTCATCTTGAAGATATCATAGGATTGCAAAAAAAATAGTCTGCCAAAAATGTGCCTTTACCGAGGTTCGGTGGCCGTTTCAGCAAAAGAAAAAAAATTTCCGGTCATTTCTCGGGGGTTTTCTCAATTCGCAAACATTTTTGACTGTCAATAAAATTTAAAAACAGAGCTGAAAATTAAAGCACTTAAAGTAGAAATCTTGAATTTAAAACTCACAATTCAAGTTTAAATGTTTTTAAATTTAAGAATGTTGTATTCAAATGGTAAACAGTTTTCATGTATAAAATGGAAGCTACTTACACTTTCCTACCTAACAGTTTTAAATTAAATGCAGTAAAACTGCCAAAAAACATTTTTGTAACTTTTATAAATTGTAGAAAATTATATAATATTAAGTCATTGTTAAGGTAGAAACATTACAAATTCAGCGACTACATTTTTTAATTAAATTGATATCTTCTTAAATTAAAAGTTAAATTATTTTCATTTTAAACAGTTTAAAAATCCTTAAGTTGCTTCAAAACTTTATTTACAAAATTTAAAACATCTACGTGTTGTTTTACCTTTTAAAAATTTTTTTATTATTTTTAATAAAATTTCAGAGCTTCTAAACATCTTTTTATCCCTTTAACGACCAATGTTGCAGCTGAGCTACATTCACAAAATCAATTTGTCCATTAGGTCAAAGTGGACTATTCCGCACTTTGTAAGGTGGTTTTGAGTTATCTTACACTCAATAGAAACTGAGAAAATTATAAAAAAATTGAAAAACTTCTTTTGCAAAAATTGACCAGAAAATGAAAATACATTATTCCTGAATTTTTTCAGAATTTTTATTTGATGGGATCAAGGCTTTGCCCTTCAAGGGTGAAATAATTTGAATTTCTTTTCGAATTGTTTCTGAGTTTTTTTAAAATCCTGCTAAATTAAAAAAAAATGTCCTTAAAATCTTCCACATTCACTTTTGATATTTTTGTAAATATTTCTAAATATTTTTAAATATTCTCTTAAAATTCATTTAAAAAAATCATTTTTAACTTTCCAAGAAAATAGTTTTTTATTCTTCAAATAGAACAATCAAGATTAGAACATGCCAAGTTTAGATTTTTTTGTTTGGCTTTGAAAATTTAATTTATAATTACTGATTTTGAATGAACAGTTAGATATTTATAAATATTAACGTCCTTATTTCCAATTAAAATTTTTCAAATTGAATGGTTTAAAAAGGAAATATTTAAAACTGAAATAATATTTGAACTTAAATAAAAGTCTGCAACAATTTGATTTTTAACGTTAGAATTTACAAATTCTAAAATTCTAAACTGATTTCTAATCGTCTTGTAAAATATATTATTTAATTTTTAAATCCTAAAATACAATACAATTTTGAAAAGCCATAATTAATTTATATTAACAGTTGATCAACTAAAAATGTTTTTTATCCAAAATCTTCAATTTGAAACGCTTCTAATTTTTAATGAAGTCTTTAAAACTGCATTAAAAGTTTTTTAAATTAAAATGTAATCTTAAGAATTAAAAGTTAAAATGGAAAATTTTTAAACTGAAAGATTTTCTAATGGCGCATTCTGTATTGAATGATATCATGATTGAAAAAGATAACAGTTTAACTAATTATTTAAAAAACAGTTGAAATCAATGTTGGACAAATATTTTGTCTACAAATTTGTAAAATTCCTGCTCGAAAAATAAATTCACTGTCCTTTCTCGGTTTTTCCGGGACTCATGAAAGTCCCGGCTTTACGGTCCAATGGCCACCCTAAAATATACATTGAGGACTAATAATATATACCCTTGAAGACTATTGAAAAATAAAAATTCAACTCTAAAAAAAGTGAATTCCCGGCCATTTCTCGGGTTTTCCCACAATTCGCAAACTTTTTTCACTGTCAATGAAATTTAAAAACTCGAACTCGAAAGGTAAAAAATTGTAACCATCTTAAGCCCGAGACATTAATTCAAATATCTCCTTCCATATATTTTTAGGAAAAAGTGGAAGAATTAACAAAGCAGAGATCACAACTTAACCACCATATATTTATGGTAGCAGCTGAAAATCGACAACTGTGGAATAGATTAACAAGATTGACGAGGGCCAACAAATCGTTGGGAAACCGATTGACTAAAATATCAGATACACTGAAAAAACATCCATCAACTCAGCCAGTAGATATTTTAGCTTATAGCTTTAAGGAAGTTTCATGCTCCGATAAGACTGATCCTCAAAAATGTCTTCTTTCAACTGATGGAGGTTTGTTAAAAACACTTTAATGTCGCGATTTCTTTACCGTGATCAATTTTAATGGAAAAGGAAGATGAATCTCTTTTTTTGACAGGCACGAAAGACCAGAGTTTAGAGGAAATTTCTCTCAGGCTCATCAACAGCATAATGTTAGAAAAATCAGATCTAGAACAACAGTGCGCAGAGGTACAATTCCTTGTATTTTATTCAGAATCGATTATAAAATTGTATTTTTTTCATTGTTTTCTAATTCGATAAGTTTAATATGTTCTTTTCAGATGATAGAGCTACAAAGCAATTCGGATTTGAATTTACAAAACGTGGGATTCACTTATCCTGAAGATGCTGATACGGATTCCTTGGAGCAATTAAAACACCATGAGATTAGATTATCTCAAACGAAAGATGCGCTTTTAAGTCAGCAGACGAGATTAAAGAGAATAATTGAGAAGATAAAGGCTTTAAAAAAAGGTCAGTACTCTCACGAGAATATTCATTCTAAGGCAATAAAATGTAACAGTGTTCTTGGCCTCGAACTCAACAGACTAGTCACACCAGTTGACACTTTTTTTAACGATGATACTATTTTCTCACAATTCTTCTCTAATATAACAATTTTTTTACTTTTCCTTAAAAAATATTTTTAAAATTCTTTATTAATTGGCTAAAATAATATAAATGGTCTCAATGGCTGATTACGGGCCGTGTATAAATTACATGAAAACTTTTCTGAATCTTTTAACCATGTACTTCCCTTTTCTAGACTTCTAGACTAATTTTCAATAAAACACTTAAATTTTTAACTAAAAAGAAAATCCCTCTATAAAAAAGTTGGATTTTCAACCCCAGGATATGAATTTTCAACAAAAAAATTACTTTTCAACCAATTCGTCACATTTTCAACAAAATATTTAAACTTTCAGTTTAAAAATGAGTTTTTAACAACAACAGAAACACTATTTTTCAACTGAAATTAGGAATCTTCAACCAACAACCTAAACTTTTTGGAAAGCAGTTCAGCCAAGGAATTGAATTTTCAACTTTAAAAGATGAATTTTCAACGAAAAATGTTATAGCTGATATGGGAACAAGAAAACATTTTTTTTTAAGATTAAAAACAGTTTCCTCTATTAAAACAGATTGACTTTAATCCAAACATTTGCATTTTTTACCAGAATTTTTTTTTGAAGACGAATTTTTTACGAAATACATAAATTTTCAAGCAAATAGTTCAATTATTCTATCAAATGTTTAATTTTTCGAGCCCAAAATATGAATTTTTTACAAAATAGTTGAATTGAACTAAAAAGATGAAATTCCCAACAAAATAGTTGAATCCGCAACCAAAACAGAGTAATTTCCAACCAAACATTTTAAACAATTGCGATTATTTGAATTTACATTTAAGAAGATTAATCTTCTACTAGAAAAGGCAAATTTTCAACGAAGTACGTGCATTTTTAACCAAATAGTTGAATTTTCAACCAAGAAAATTTATTTTCTACAAAATGATGAATTTCTACCAAAATAATGAATTTTCTACAAATTACATCAATTTTGCAATAAATAGTTTGAACAATATGTGTTGTTGATCCAACTTTTATTTGATTAATTTTTAGTTTATATTGGTTTTATTTCTTACAATTTATAACTAAAAAGATTTAGTTTTTAAATGAAAACGATCTATTTTTAACCAAAAATGGAGAAGTTAGATTTTCATTTAAGAGAATTAATTTCCAATAAGGGAACGAATTTTCTGCAAAACAGTTGAATCTTTATCCCGACCGTATAGATTTTCAACAAAATTGTTTCATAAGATTTCTATGAAACAGTTGAATTTTCAACAAAGATTAATTTTCTGTCAAAAGGATTAATTCTCCACAATGTACATTTTTAAGTAACTATTTGAATTTTCATTCAAGAATATTAATTTTCTATAATATTTTTATCGATTTATATTATAAAGAATAGGATTTATGAAATAAATAAATATTGATAAAGTTTTAGAATAAAAGATTGTATTTTGCACATTTAAGCAATTTAAGATGCAGCAAGTTTTGCAAGCGATTTTGACTTTAGCAAATTGCGCATTCGGTTTTCCAAGCAATAGTGTATTAAGTATACAATAATAAAATGTTTCTACACAAAACATTTTTAACGTTTAAAGTTTCTAAAACTATTGTTTAAATTTAAAGTAATAATCAATGAACAAATTTTCATCCAGAAATATACTTTTTCAATTGTTGTTATTTTAAATTCAAACAATTTTAGAAACTTTAAACATTCAAAATATTTTTTGTCATAAAAATATTTCACTATATTTCACTATAATTATGGAATAAATAAATATTGGTTTATTTGATTTATTAACATTAAACTGGTTTCAAATGTGTTTTGATCACAACTTTAATAAATTATATTATTAATATTGATTCAAAATGCAGTGGTAAAAAAAATTTGCTTTAAAAAAAGTTTCATTGCATATTTTCGATGAAATTTTTACTCTAAATCACGGTTTAATTAAAAAAATTTCTCTTAGTGCAACTCTTTATTTTTAATTATTTCCAAAGTGCACAAAAAGATCGTGATCTTTAAAAACAATTGTAATGGCCTTAATGTGATTTAAAATTTTGGTATAACAATTTTAATAAATTGCTTTATTAATAATAATCGAAAAAGTTGAAAAATAATTTAAATAAAAATACGTACCATTCCAATAACAGATCCATCTTTTACAAGTATCGGATGCTCTGTAAGAATATCTTCAGCAAAAAAATGATTTGCACAAATTATATGACCTGCCTTCAGTACAAAGTTATATCTCGAAATAGATTTTTTCCAGATCTTTATTATTTTCTTTTCATTTAGTACGCTATAAACTTGCACTTTTTCTGAGCAGTTCGCGTAACCAGAATTGCATCCAAAAACAACACACTTATATCCCGTTATTTTCGATTGTCACAAAAAACTTTGATACATTTTCAGTCTAAAAGCATTCAAACTTAATCCTAGAGCAAAAAACCCGAAAAATTCTGTTCTTATAATTAAAAAAGCACAAAATTTCACAATTATGACACTTTCCCCATGCATTTGAATTTTTCCGGCCTAAAAGTACAGCCAGTGTCGCGTGGTCTACTATAGACACTTCTCTTGTCAAATTACTTTTTAGTCACTTAAAAAAAGAAAGACCACATTAGTCACTTTTCTTTTAGTAAATTAACTCAGGAGTTAATCACTATTAAATTTAGGTGTCTACCTATTTCTGAATGGTCTTGCATTTTTTAAATAATTCAGGGTATTCTTACAGATTCGATTCATTTGGAATCTTTGAGGATAAAGAATTTTCTGAAATTTCAGAATATGTGGAATGATTTTACAGGGCGTAAAAGGTTTTAAGGAATTTAAAAAAAAGAATTCTCTTGATTATTTATTTTACTTGCATTCATATAAACTCACTCAATTCTATTTAATTCAACGGATTTTCTTGAATTTAAAAAAGGTTCATATTTAATTGATCCTAAATTCTTTAAACATCACCTTGAATTCTTAGGCATCTAAAAAAAATTCTTTTGAACCCCCTTGAATTTTTCTAAGCTTATTTCAGATTTACTGAATTCGATTTAGTCTTTTCATATTTTGAAATTGTTTTCAATTCGTTTGAATTCTTTTAATTTACATTACATTTTTATGAATTTCATCGAATTATTCTCGTTTACCTTTAATTTCTTTAAATTTATTCTAATTTTACGGAAATCAGTGGATTTTTTTTATTTTCAAAATGATTTCCAATTATTTTGAATTCCTTTGAATTTAATTTGAATTGTTATACTGTTGTAAATTTATCCTGATTTTGTTACCCTTTCAGCGTGAAAAAAGTACCATATATTCCCTGTGTTTTATCCCATAAGGACTGTGAGGCCTGAAATTTACAAAATTAATAATTAATATAGTAGGTTTTCTATTTACACTATTTTTTATCTCCGAAGTGATTCTTTGGCCTTGGGTTGTTACAAGACCTGTAAAAGGCATGGAATTTTGAAAGCGAACTTCTTTGGCAAGCCTGTATAATCAAAACTTATCACAATAATCTTCTCTCTTACAGGCAAACCTTGTAATACTTGCCGAAAAAACGCGTCCAAAATACTGTGTCAAACAGGAACACAAATTGACTTGGACATTATTACAAAGGAAAACCTATCCGGCTCAAATATTCCCTCTTCCGACAATTCAATCACAGAAGATTGTTTGAACCCCGAAGAAAAGGATAGTGATAGAAGCAATAAAATTTGTCCATTGTGTGGTGTTTCCTACGGAAAATCTACATCGTTTACAGCTTTTCACGAACACGTCTTAACACATTTTAAAAGCGATTACTTGTAGGTGGAGCACTAGAGATAAATTTATTCCTGATTTATCATTTTTTAATATGAATCTGTGTCAAATGAATTTTTTAGTGTATTCTCGAATAATTATTGTGATGGGAAGCTACTTTCACTGGGCCAACTTTGTATCAGGTGTATATAGTTCAATGTACACAAAATTTACGAAAATTAACAACGGCTTTGTTTTAAGAGCCCGCAGAGATAGAATATAATAGATGCTATGAAAAA
>JAAAKG020132652.1:0-14435 GCA_010014905.2 Druon quercuslanigerum
CAAGAAATTCGTATACAGCGCCAAGTATATGGCTGACCAATACGGAATCGGGTCCACGCATTTCTGCATTACATTTTGTCGAGTTGGTGCGAGATATTTCGATATTCGATACGTATGATCCTTTTAGAATAGGATAAAACGAGCATTTTTTGAAGAGATTAAAGTTACAATTTTTTATTAATGGTACTTTGGGATACGCTAGGTTTCAGAAAAAAAAACTTTTAATTGCCTTTTACAATTGTTAAATGAAGTCCTGAAAATTATAAACAATATAATCCCACGAGATTTTGAAAAGCGTAGAGGCTTTACCCACATTGTTTCTGTGACCAGTCACAGAGGTGCGTTGCAGCCAACGACACGAGATACTTGAAAGGGATAAGGGGGTTGACCAATATTATTTCTGTAGCCAGTCCGAACACTATGAATATGCGCCCACATCATTGCTGGAAATATGCTTTTTAAAAAACCAGTAAAAAATGTTCGGTACCGGTAATTTTCTTTACCAGTACCAACAATCTTTGTTTACCGGTGCCGAAATGTTATGCACTTCATTTACTGAAATTTCGGTACAAGCAGCCAGACTTTGTCGGTACAAATATAGGGGGATCTGGAGAAGGGGCCATTTGTACCGCAATTTCAGTACGTATGGCTGGATTCTTTTGGTACGTGCAGACACTTTCTTCATAATTATAGTTAAAAGTTTGCCTATTTGCTTTATAATAAACTTTTATGTTAAACATTCTACTGTTTTGTATACAAATTCAACTTTTTGGCTTGACAATTCAACAATTGGGTAGAAAATTAAACTATTTGATTGAAAATTAAACTTTCTTGTTAAAAAAGCATATTTTTGGTTGTAAATTTAACTTTTTTGTAGATAATGGGACTTTTTGGCTTTAATATTAAATAATTTTGTTGAAAATTCATTGTTTTTGTTCTCAATTCTTCGTTATGTATAAAATTAAACTTTTTGTATGAAAATTAATTTTTGTAGTTGAAAATTAATTTTTTAACTGAAAATTGATCTATTTCACGTTTACTTAAAACTTTATCCTGTATATTGGATAAGTTAGAAATTCTTCTTTTTTGATAGAATATTAATCTTCTTCCTCAAAAATTCATCTTTTATAAACTTTACAATTTAATTGAAAATCATTTTTTCATTTATTTTTATTTCTCAGAGTTTTTATGTGGAAATTTAAATATTCCGTTTTTCAGTGAAACTTTACCCTGTATTGTATTTGTTCGTTCATAATTCAACTATCTTTTCAAAAATTAATCTTTCTTGACTGAATATCACGTTTTGTGTTAGAAGATTTTGATAAAATCCTTTACCCCTTCTTAACTGCGCGTAGTAGTGGGGCTGGAAGGTAGCTCTGTGACTGGTCACAGAAATAAAATTTGCTAAGGTTTTTTAGTCCGGGAACCCAACTAGCAAGATGGCGGATATTGAAGGTCAAACAGTAGCATTAAACAATTAGGGGAAAAATTATTTTTGAATGTCTTCTTCCGGCAGTCTAGGCTATATCCTTGAAAAATGCTTTTCAAAAAAGCCGGTAAAAAACTGTTGGTAAGTGTAATTTTTTTTACTGGCACCGGCAATTTTTTTATTCGGTAGCTTATTTACTAAAATGCATAAAAGATTGTATGTAAAAAACTTTACAAAAGATTCTAGGGTTTCTAGAGGCCAGGGAAAATGAGAAATTCGTCAGAGTAAATTTAATTATAAAGCCCTCCTTTGTGTTTAGAATATCAGTTATTATATTATTAGTTTACAATTAATTTTTTAGTTTGAAATTTAACTATTTTATTTTTGGCTGAAAATTTATTTGTTTAACAAGTAAAATTCAACTACTTGGGTAAAGGTACCACTTCGTTGAAAAGTAATATTTTGTTTCACGTTTCAAATTTTTAATTGAAATTTTAAATATTTCTTTGAAAACTAGTTTTTAAAACTATTTATTTCAATACAATTTTTCACCTAAAAAATGTCAATTTTCCATTTTTCTTATTGTTATAAAACTAATTTTTCTGGTCAAAATTTCTTCTTTTGCTGCTTAAAACTGCAACTGTTTAGTTAAATATGAGCTTTTTTGGTGGTAAATTAATAGTTTCGGGTTAAAAGTGCAATTGTTTACAAAACAATTCGTTTTTTGGCTTGAAACTTCAGATAATTTTTTTTTCTTAATGACTGAAAAATCTTTATATGTTGAAAATTCGTCTTTTTACTTTAAAAATCTAATTTCTAGGTTGAACTACTGTGTTAAATTTGTTGTTCAAGATTCATTATTTGTAATGAAAATACTTCTGTTTGTTTGGAAATTTAATTATTTTGTTGAAACCTTGACTTTTTGGTATAAAAGATTAAAAAATCAACTGCTTCGTAGAAAAATCTTATTCCAGATAGAAAGTTTGTGTCTTTTGGTTGAAAGTTGACCTAGTTTCTTATCAATTTATTTTCTGGCTTGTCGACTCATTATTTAAGTTAAAAATTCATTTATTTTGTTTAAAATTCGACTATTTTTATGAAAATTTAATTATTTTATTAAAAATAAACTAAATCAGCTAAACTTTATATGTCACTGTGTCGAAACTATTCACATCCAACAGATAAGTCAGGTATAAAATTTTCAATGTCAGGACAAGATTCGTATTCGTTAAAATGACAAGCGTGAGTAGGTTCGCTGCACATTGTCTGTTAGTTCCCTCAGTTAAATATTAATTATCAATTGAATTCAAAATTATCTGTACGTTTTCATAATAACCGAAGACACAAACATTGCGAGTTACACTTGCTCTCGCTAAAACACAGTGCGTTGGTCTTAGTTGTGCAAATTTCGAAAATTCAATTTTCACATTTTCATGTAAGGCTAAGAATATGGCATATAAGTCTGAAATATTGCACAGAATCAGCCTCTTTTGTACTAACTCACGAGTACCGTATAGTTTTTTAACAGATATGAAATCTTTCTTACCCTGCATCTGTCGACTATTCTCGTCATCTTTGTACAAGCTTATTACCAAATTTTCAGTTTTTTCTGCCAATTTTTGTCCTCGCTTGGCTTCCGGAAAAGTCAAACCTCCATTTTTGGGAACTCACACTTCCGCTTTTCTGGCTTTACATTCAGATGCACTGAATTCTCGCATGATTTATCTGCCTCTCCAGGACTTTGGCGCAAGGGTGAGTAGACAAATACTTTCTGAATATGTAGTAGTAGTAGTTCTAATTTTTGTTTTCTTTGATTTAGGACTTCGAGACTCGTTAAGTGATTTTCATAATTGCACCCTTCTTTTTCATTTCTCATTAGCAAAAAAAAATTCATCTCTCGTTTATATCTTCCCCTACATTAATACCAGGCTCTTCTATAGCTCTGGATGGCTGTAAATTAAGAGTTCTACATTATGTTCTACAAGCACCACATATTTTAGTGCCTTTCTGCAAATCAGGAAACACTATTTTCTGATTTTCCGTTAGAAGCCTCACATTAATTCCTTTTACATGTTTCTCCTTACGAAAAGGATTTGCACATCTGCTGCGGAAACTTTACATCGAAGATATGATCAGCGCTAGATGACCATGAAAGGTATTTAGAGATCTCACTTTGCTTCGAAAGCAGCGTTTCGAAAAGAGTATTGAAAACGAACTTATAACCTGAACTGAATGAACAAAAACCACAGAAAACAAGAGTAAACAAGTTATAAATGAATATAACTAAGAAACAAAACGAAACGCAAGAAACGTAGTGCAAGGTTTTACTTGAGGCTACAGAAAAAATGACTGTCTATGTGATTGCCTGTTGTTTCTTGGTACAATATGAGAAACAAATGACAATCTATTCGGTGGATGTCTTTTGTTTTTCGGCTATACAAGAGTCACGAGACCAAGTTTAAGACAGCCAAAGAAAGGACGAATCCTGTATAATTTGTTTGTATGGATGATTTAAACTGTTGTTGATTAAGCCTAAAAAAAACATTATGGAGGGACGAGGGGTGAATATTTTCTTAAAAAATACTGGTCTTTCCTAATTTGTTTATAACTATATGCGAAAATTTTCGATGCATTAAGAACCGATAAAATTAACTTTTAAAACTTTCTGTACCAATGAAAAGTATGTTTGAATGAATCGAATTTGAACGAAACAACGTCGGTCGATGCTTCGGCTGGACTGGCCGACCTGTCCGAGCGCGCGAGGAAGGGTTTCGCTCGGATATCGTCACATAACTTTATAACTATTTTCAGTTTCAAAATGCCAAACAACAGTTTTATAGGAAAAAATCAATATTTCGTTTAATTTAAAGGCGATTAGAAGACATGACTTTTAAAGTTGGGGCAGTTCAGGAACAATGCTTAATTATAAATAAGTTGTATTTACAATATTTCAGTAAGTGTATTTCGCACTCTTTATGATTGAAGTACACATTTTATATTATGGATGTACTCATAATTTTCTAACCTACTATCGTATGGGTAAATCAATGATACTGTTTGAAATTGGCGTTTCGTAACCACTTTTCGGCCTAATTACTTATTACTAAATAAATCACCAAAATTACTGCTCGGAAATACTTTTTAACACAACTTTTCATGCATTAAAAATATGTTTATTTATTAATATTGAGTACACAAAACATAAATTAGTGATGAATAGCATCACCCTGGATTTTAAAAAAACAAAATTTTTAATAAGTAAATGAATACTAGTGAAAGGTATTACCTATAATTTGGAATTCATAAAAATATTAATTGTTACAGGTGTAATAATTCTTTATTTTCTCGGTTGTTATTTACACATAAATTTAACATTTGTATCTGAGAGCTCGATTCAAAGTCTTTAGAAGTGGGAACTTTACGCTTCCACATGTTCCGCTGTAATCATCTTGATTTATGCTATCTACCACTGCACCACCTAGATTCATTTTCTGAACGTATTCAGCCTTCTTCTTGATGGATCTTGAAATAAGTATTAAAATTAAATATTCTCATCAGTATCGAACTTCAAAATTATAGACAATGTTAACTATATAGACTCACTCAACATCATCATAGGCAATAATTTGATTCCCTTTGTATATATATGGTACTTGTTGTTCCCTGTCGTAAAGATGCTTCCATTCTGGATTTTTTAGCAATGGACAAATATCGTTATATTCTGGTGAACTACTAAGATTCCCTTGATCAGAAAATGGTGCACCCCTGCCAATTATTTTAGGATTAGACAAAGTATAGGATATTCCGTGAAACGCAGTTCCTAGTATTAACTTCCCTGGTGGAGCACCTAGCGAAATCCAGTATTTTACAGCATAATTCTGAAAAAAAATTTATTTATTATTGAAGAATATTAAAATAAAGTGTGTTAAAAATTTAAAAGTTGCGAATCGAAGCTTGCAGATTTAGGTAAACTCAAGTGAAAAGTTCTTTAGAGTTTAAAAATTTAAATAATTCCCAAATTAAATACAAAAAAATTTTAATCCAATATTTGAAACAAATATTTTTTTAAATATGAGATGTTTAAAATTCTAAACTTCTAAACTTCTAAACTGTAAAAAGTGTATTAAAGGCTAAATCGATTAGAAAAATCCTTGGAAAGTTAGCATGCCCACAACATTCAGGCAACCATACATTCAGACAGATAAACAGATAGATAGCCTTACAGACAGATAGACAGACACCGAGAAAATTTTATGATAGTCGAATTTTGTGAGTGCTGAAGCGTAAAGATCCGTTAAAAACTAGAGTTCGAAAATTTGGATGATTACATTACACTCTCATGAACAAGAATGTAAAATTTCCTTTTTTGGTCAAAAATATATAAGAGGAAGGAAAAATAAGAAAAAACCAAGCAAATCCCCTTCTTTTACTTTTTTATTTCTTTCGCTTTTTTATTTTTATTATTATCAAATCAAAATAAAAAACGATTTGTAAAAAATAATCAGCAACATTTAGTCAAGGCAAAGCATAATAATAAATAAAATTAAAATAATGAAAAATATTCGAGCATGCTGAAACAGAAACGATACTACGATGCTCTCTTCCTGATACCCGAATTTTTTTTTCATTCTCGGGTGTCAAAAAGAGAGCATCGAGGTTTCTTTGGGACAGCAAAGAAACCTCGATAAGAGTGCTGTATGAGTGCCGAAACGTTGTTGATTAATTTGTATTAATGTTTTTTAATTGTGAAATGATCATAATAAAAATAAAAAATACGAAATAAATAAAAAAGAGAACGAATGGGATTTGGTTAGTTGCCTTCTGAATTTTCTTTCTTGTTTTTTATTGTTGTGACAAACGAAAAAATAAATTTTTTTCTTTTTTTGAAAAATTTGTATCTTTCTATCAATTTTAACACGGGTATTTTATGTATATCCTAAATAATAATTTTTAATAAAAAAATTAAAAACTGGATGAACAAATTTCGCTAAATTCAATTATATTTTAAAACATGAATCATCTCCACTCAGACAAATATTATTAAAACTATTTGAAATTGTGTATACAAAATAAAAAAAGTTAAAAATTCCAATTTTTTAATAATAATTAATTGCAAATGGAGACCTGCCGGTAAACACGTTTTTCTAGCTTCGGCGAAGAAAAGTATAGAGGGAACTTTAGAGTTGAAACAAATTGCAGTTAAATATTTATTTCCTACTATCAAGCGAAGATTTCTGGAAATTTTTGTATTGATTATTTAAAAATTGGCGGAAATATCCATTTTGTAAGAAAACACGCGAAGCCGTCTGCGATTAAATCGTTAGCAGATTCAAGCGCTTCTCAACGGTAAGGCGCTTCAAACGGCTGTCAAATTCGCTAGGGGCAAACTAAATCTAAACGGTTGTACTAGGTCTTTTCATGAATTAAACATTAAAAAGTACGTTCTTTCTCTCAGGTGATAGGAAATACATGCTTTATATTTTTGGAAATATCGCTGTTTTCAGGGAATTAGCAAATAATTTAAAATATGGAAATTTATGTTTCGTAAGTTGTTTATTACTCAATTTATAAAGCACATTTTTGCAATTGTTTGCAATCATTTCTGATCATTTATCATACATTTATGTAGGCGTTTTAATACAGGAATATTGAAACTAGTTAAATCTCTGTATTATTTGTAAATCCTTTTGCATTATATCACAAATACACTCACTTTTTCTTTTCCAGATTATTTTTTATCAGGGAATTTATTATTTTGTAAAATGTATATAATTATATATTTATAAATAGGTCCATTTTTCAATAATACTTTTGTTATTGCTATTGATCGTTCAATGTGTCCCCTCAATCAGTGAACTGTTTAAAAAGATTTGGGCTGCATAATCACCCAGCTCCAAAAGTAATCTTTGAATTTCATATGTTCAGAAACGTAGATTATCGAGATACGTTTCTTTTTAACACATTTTATATTTTATACTTGTGATAAGATACGTCTAACAAAAATAGATTTTCATTAAAGTATTGCAAAACGTAATGGTTTAAAAAATGTATTATTATTCAGGACAATATTTTCTTCGTATAATACTACAAAGTTGCGGTTTTTTTCAAACTTGTTTCACCTTTTTTCTTAAAGTAAGGTAATAAATTTTGTTTTAAAATGTAACATGAAGTTTAATGCAGACAATGAAATGAAAATTTGTAACAATATACATTTTATCATGCCCCCCTCCCCCACGCCTCATCACTATTCACTGGAGAAAAAAAATACCTTCGATGATACGCATACATAAAAATCAAACAGGTCTCAACATAATAATTGATTACTATGGATTGCAAAATGGACCTATTAATAATAATGTAATTATATAGATTTTACAAAACAGTAAAATTTCTGATAAGTAATAGTCTGACAAGAAAAAGTGATTATATTGGTGATATAGCATGAAATGGTTTAAAGATAATAAAGAGAGAATCTAATTTTAATGATTCTGTACTCAAACATTTAACTTGCGAAGCACAAACTCCCATACTTTCAGTCATTTGCTAATTCACTAAAAACAACGATATTTTCAAAAATATGAAGCAGTCGATTTTCTATTATTTAATGGGCAAATATCCGGGTTTTTTAATGTTTAATTTTTGAAAAAACGAGTACTTTATAGGAGAGTGTACAAGCGAGAGTGGTGCTTGAATCTGCTAACAATGCAGTCACAGACGGCGTTACGTGTTCTCTTACAAAAGGGATATTTGCGCCAATTTTTAATAAATAGATCTAAAAATTTGCAGAAATCTTCCTCCAACAGTAGGAAACAAATTCCTAACTGCAAGTTTTTTCAAATCTAAAGTTCCCTCGATACTTTTCTTCGCCGAAGCTAGACAAACGTGCTTACCGTCAGGACTCCATTTGCAATTAATTATTACTGTTAAACAATAGGCATTTAAAAATCTTTTTTTAATTTTTTAAGCATCGCTAGGGTATAATGCGTATGTATACCAAATTTCAAACAGTTTTAATAATATTTGTCCGTGTGGAGACGATTTGTGTTTTACAATATAATTGAATTAGGTGAAATTTTATCATTCCTTTTTTAATTTTATTATGAAAATTATACAGAGGAAAAAAACCCTAAATAAAAAAAAGTTTCGTCTTGGAATAATCTATAAGTCTGTACTTTTTTTTAAATAATTTTTTGAACTTTAAAATTTGGATACCACAAGACGTTTTTCGAGCGCGATGTTATAATTTGTACTTTAACAATCTTGGACAAATTCAAATAGAACCTTATTTTTCTTATTGTTCAAAGCCAAGACGTCTAATTTAAAATTGTTTACTGCCGACCGGAGTACTTACAATGTTTAATTTGCGTTCCTCTGCATTTTCCTTTGATGAAGGAAAGATGGGAGCATTATGGCCAACTTTCATAATCGCATCGGAGGTTGAATGAAAATCAAACGTTCGCAAATTTATAAAGTTTGCATACCTGGATATTCCTTTAATATCATACAGCTTAGCAGTTTCTTCATTAGTGCCAACAGTTAAAGATAAAATAAAACCTTTCTTATTGAATTTTTCTCTGAGTGCCTTTAAAAATAAAACAAAATTCTCCTTATCAGCAGCAGCACCACCACGTTGAATCAAATATTCCCAATTGAGGTTGATCCCATTGAATTCGTATTTTGTCACGAATTCAACAACATTGTTAACAAGTTTTTCTCGTAAAATCGGATCAGCTAATAAACTATAGAAAGAAGTTTGTAAAAATAATTATTCTGTTTATTTTGTGTGATTTTATAGAGGATATTTTACTTTTTCCTAAAATGAAAATATAAAAGTTACTTGGTATAATTATCAGTTCTCTCGTTCCAAGCTCCTATGGAGACTAAGGTTTTCAAGTGTCTGTTCTTTTTCCTAAGATCGTTTAACCTTTTAAAGCCATTTATATCTTCACCTAACTCTATATATGGTTCAAGAATTTGTACATAACCATTATTATCGAGTCGTGCTGAACTGTAAAGTAAGTGAGTGCAAAGAGACACATCAATGTCCTCTATGGTTAGCGGGGCGTTTGGCGATTCATCGACTGCCTCATTTTCCAAATTTTGATAGTAACAACCAATGACTTCTGTAAATTATTATTAAGAAGATTAGGCTTTAAAAATGGCCACTTTTATTATCATTTCAAAACTTTTTAAATTTTCAATCGTCTAGAAAAAATAATAATATAATTTACTTTTTCAAATGTGCTCGTCAAGATTATGACAGGACAAATAACTTACTCTGACACCTATTATTATACGTCTTTTTAGGTCCTGGTAGATTAATACCTACAGAAGAAGTTGAGCATATTCCAAGAAAAAGTATCAACTTATACATCTATAAAAAATAAAATTGCAATACTATAAAATCAGCGAACATATTTATATTAAATGGATTCTATTTAAATAAAGTAAAAAGAAGTATGGAGTGAAAAGATAATGTAGAGAATATTACCTTTTCACTTTATTATTTTTGAACAATAGACAATACAGTAAAGTTCAAGTTTAAAATAAACAATATTTAAAATAATTAAGAGATGATTCTTAATGTTTTTTCAGCCGAAGAAGCTCTTGGTCACTTCACACTACTTTACATTCCTGGATGAAAACACGGGAATGCAAATTTGACAACAATTTTCAACCTAATAAATTATTTCAGCTTAGAAATTTCTTACAAATTGCTAAAATGTGAAAATCTTCAATTTTAATTATTAACTAATATGAAGAAAACTGATACTAATTGTAGGTACATTAATATTTTCAAACGTTCTTAAAGAATCTCGAGAAAACACAATACGTTGATTTAACATTCAAGTATGTTTATATATCCATTTACAACTGCAAACAAATTTAATTTACGACGATTTAATCAATGACGAAATTTTCATATCTTTAATAAATATTACCGTAATTACAGTAGTCGAAAGTTATTAATTTTTTCTTTTACACTTTTTACATTCATATTCTGAAAACAAACTGTGTTTACTTTGTAGATATCTTATATTTTTGTGAACCTTCCAAGCATTACGTAACGAACTTCAGGTGTAGGTAAAGGGAAAAGGTGTTAAAACTTCAAGGGGAATTACGTAATGGTTTAGGACAGATAATAAATCCTAAAAAATTTCAAATTTCAGTCAATTTTATAAAAGTAATGCAACATAATTCTATTTTCCAAACATCTGATTGGAGGTGATCATCTTCACTCAAAAGAGATTTTTTTATCTTGAATCTTGTTAAGGCCTAAAAATAAAAATTAAGTGTAACCCACGATTAGTATTGCGTAATAAGATATATATTCACAGGTCATAAATATAATTTGACTTTGACATTTGTAGCTTAGGTATTAACAATGTCCTGAATTAAGTTTATTCATTTCGATGCAAATTAATTGCATAGAAACGTTGTTCTTGGATTTTGAGGAAATTAAATTCACGTATCACTAAACAGTTTCCATAGGTTTAATAACGACTTCGAAAATAACCCAATCCTTTGAGACCCACTTTCTTATAATCAAAAAAAAATTTGCTTCTGCAGAAATAATGTTTAAATTTTAATGAATAATTTTTTAATTAATTTCTAATTAATTTAATTAATTTAATTTTACTAAATTCATTTTTGCAAAAATGGTTTTTTAATAAATAATAAAAAAGGCATTAATTTTTTTTATTTTATATTTTTATTCGATGAGGTTTGTTATTTCACACCTCGTGGAGTCCCTAGAGATAAAAATCATGTTCAGCAATCATTATATTTGTCAGTATTACACGTGTTAGCATGAATAAGGGGTTTATGAATTTGGCGCCTGGTAGATGTCAGTCTCTCATTTCATATAATAAAAATGATTAAAGTTCGATTTCCGTATCTTAAATTTATTTTGTCTGATTAAGAAATATTAATTTAAAGGTAATCATATTTTTGAGTAAAATATCGTTCTATATTTATTACAATTTCGTTACTGTTTTATAATTTTACACTTTGCTTTTTTATTAAAACGATAATAATTTATAAATTATATTAATCCAGACAAACGAAAATTTTAAGTATGTTTCTTTTAACAAATACAAAGCGAAGATTCTTTTAAATTGCAAAAATAGTCAATTATTTTCTTTCCTACAATTTAAAAAGGGTTCTGCTTGACCATTTATACAATAAATAATATCTAAATCACCATTCTTCATTGGCTATTTTGTAGCATCCGCGTATACTTAAAAAGAAATTTTTCTAACTGATTTTAGAAACTAGAGTCTTTTAGGATAAAATAAACTGAATACTGAATGCAAAACACAAATTTAAATGTAGATATAATTTCGAATTTAAAAAAATGTATACCATTAGAAAGGCAATCAATTCTTCATTTTCTCGACCTTTTGATATCCTTGACGTTTCTGTCTGAAAGCATCGTCATTTAATAACAGTATGAAGTCACCACAAATATTGATCTTCCCATATTCAACCTTTTTTATAATGGATCTAGAAATGAAAATAAAAATTAAATATTCTCATCATTATTAAAATAAAAAAATCTAAAAAATGTGATCATATACTTAGTCAACATCATCATAGGCAATAACTTGATTTCCATTGTATGGATATGGTACTTGCTGTTCTTTGTCGTAAATACACTTTAATTATTTTCCCAACTGAAAAAACATTGCTGTATGCTGGTTCAACAAATTTCGATGCATCCAAAAATGGTGTACGTCTACCAACTGGTTTTTGATTAGCCAAAGTATACTAAGTTAAGCAAAAAGCAGTTTCTAGTATTATCATCCTTAATGGAACACATTTTAAAATATAGTAATTAACAACATAATCATGAGAACCAAATTGATTAAAAAATTATAGCAGGAATTTAGAATACATTTTTTCCCAAATTAGGAAATATAACTTAATTTTATGTTAGACAAGGTAAATTAAAACCTTTCGAGGAGTACCTGATAGATTTGAATGATGTATTCATAAAAATTGCAGCTGCATCATTTAGAATGGAAACCGTATAAAATTATTTAATTATTTAAACTAATATTATACCGGGTGGAGGCACTGGGGCTTGTTAAAAAGTATGCAACCAAGCATAGATGCCCATAAGAATAGCATTGACGTTTGAGACGGGTTGCAGACTTTTTGGTAAGCCCTAGCGTGTCCACCTTGTACAATCCTAAAATAACAATTAAATAACTGTCATGTAGTAAATAACAGGAATTTTAAGTCAAAAAATTTTCTGTTTACAAAAGCTGTAAATGTAGGGCTATTATTAAATATTTTGTTCATAAAAATTACAGTCATTAAGTGAAAGCAAAATTTGATAGCAATGAAGATGTAGATCCCATAGTTCTTGCCACTACTGTCTCATTGCATGGATATTTGGGTAATTTGTTATGTATTTTATTTTTAAAAATTGCTTTCCACAAATGTGAGTTAAGATTGGTAGCAATGTAGTAATATTTTACTTTATGATTTATACGCAATTGATTTTAATGAAGATAAAAAATATAGTGCTGATTAGAAGTAAAAACTATGTATTAGCTTATAATATTTTTGATACCTATATTTTCTACAATTAAACACATTATTTACATTAGATGAAAACTAATACGTGAATTTTTATGGATTATAATTGTTTATTTCTCAATAAAATATAATAGTTTTAAAATTTTCATTGGTGAACAAAAATGGCCAAAAGCGTCATTATGAAACACAAATACTTTTAGGAAGTCTTTGGAACTTCCTAGTGAATTTGTTTCATCTGTTGTGTCTTTGATGACATAGAACAAAATTACAAGTATATTCTATTAAATGCAATTTTTGAAAATATTCACTTTTTCTGTTGAAAATACTCAATTTTTAAATAATAAATTAGTTTTTGTAGAAATTAATTACTAATTTGGGCTCAAATATTGCGCACCGTTTAAGAATGGCAAAAGGCATATTTTTTGAATATTCTATATTTGTTGCTTGATTATAGCAAAAATAATTGCATTTTTCTCAAAAAAACTTGTTTTTGCTATCATAAACGATTCTTTACGCAGATAATCGGTCGTTATTGCTAAATTTTTCATAGGGCGCCTGGACTACTTGAAGCCACTGGTGATACCTTGTAGTATGCTCAGTAGTTTCCATGTTATTTGATCCGCCGCATAACGATGCATGAACACGCCGGTCTGGAACTCTTGGTTCGTCGCGCGCTCAGTGGTGATGTCCGGCTATGGTGAGTCCAAATTATTTGCTAGTAACGACTCGACTGTCGAGAGCGGACTGACAGAAGGAGGAATAATTTATTTTACAATTAATAACAGAGAGTGTAGATTATTCAAATATAATGGTCGGACGCCGAGTTTCCAGAAATGTCACCGGTCGATAGTTCATTGAAAAACTAAGAGTCTTTAAATAAATCAGCAACTATATAAATGAAATATATACAGAAAACTTTTAAAAAATACTTAAAATTTGGGTAAAAGGATCATATTAAGTTGCTCCAGAACATAGTAGTTCTTAAAGTAGTGAAAGAAGGACAATAAAGAAAACAAAAATCTATATGAGGCTTGAAAAATTTAACATATATATCTTTTTTCGGTTTACTGAATCCGAATCCGGGGTCCAAATAACCCAGTTAGCTCATATTTTTTCAAAAAGTGCAAAATACCCCGAAACTTGATAGGCAAAGGCAATATACAGTAAACCACAATCCCAGTCGAAAAAGGTAAGGGATTAAAAAATTTTCAATTTTAATCAAACGGTCATTAAATTTGTACGATAGTTCAAGGGATTCAGTAACCCAAAAATTATATATAAATTGAATTTGGATTAACGGACCAAAAAAACGTATAGATATGGTGATTAAGTCCACTAGGTCCGAATTCACCGAATGATTAATTGGCCGAAAACCATTTTAACGAATGATTAATTGACCGAAAATTATTTAAACGAATGTCGAATTAATCGAAAAATAGTTTTAGCGATAGGTGAGTTA
>JAAAKG020132653.1:0-12031 GCA_010014905.2 Druon quercuslanigerum
GAATTCTCCCGCGAAATCCGCCATCTTTGGTCATGCGCGGTAGTATTTTAGTTCCTAATTTCTGCACTGTATTACACTACTGACCCACTTCCAAAAATAGACAGGTGAATTACCTAAACAGACCTTTATCTCGAGAAGGAAAGTGTCATTGAAACCTTGTGTGATAGTTGAACGATTTGAACGTTATAAAAATTAAATATAATCTTATCATATGGCTTCTAGGATTATTTTATATCACTTAAGAATATAATAAAGAATAAAAAGCTCAATAGAAAGTAGGTCAAAGAATGACAATTATACGATTTAAATAATCTTATAGGATTCCTTAAAGCGAAAGCCTCGTTTGTTAATACATTCACTAGTGGAACCGTAATTTTACATTGATTCACAATAGGGATTAGAAAAATACATGTAAAAGATAAGGGTAGCTCAGGTTTATTTGAATAAACATATTTTTGGAAAAGAGAATCTTATTCTTTCTCCCAAAAAAGCTCCTTTTTCTATTAAAATTAAATTAATATAAGCCAGGTTATTTAACTAATCCTTTTTAGTTAACTGAGATAAGAGTTGGTGGTTACAAAACATTATTTTAATGTTTCAATACAAATAATTGTTTAATTTTAATAAAGCTTAAAATCTAGTTTCTTAAAATTGAACAATATAAAGTAATTTATTACTTGAAGGTTATATTTGTATGGAAGCTTCTAATGTTTACCCTAAGGATTTACATTTTTCTTGCACCTTCTTCTCTATTCCTTAATACATTTCCCACACACTTACTTGGTGCTGGGAGGGGGGCCTACAATTTAAGGTGGGTTCCGATCCACCAAGAGCAACAGCCTTAAGTACTTAGAAAACCTTTATAATTGAATATTTAATATAATTTGCATGATAAAAGTTAATTAATATTTAAAATACCACAATTTAAAAAGTTTCTATATAATTAAGTAATTAAATTTTTAAAAATGAAAGCGAAAATGTAAAAAATATGTAGGGTGAAAATTATTTTAATTTTTGCATGAAAATTATAGCTTTATTCTATATGTGTTATGAACAAATTAATTTATTATTAGCTGAATAATTCTTTTTACAATGTTAAATTACATGAAGACTAAATTTGAGTTTTGTAATTAATGTTAAAAAATTGATTATTTATTTGAAGGTTATATAATAAAATATTGAATATAATTTTCATAATAAAAGTTTATTTATATCATAACATCCCTATTTCAATTACATAATTTCTCAAATGATCCTTATGTGGTGAAAAGGGTATCTGCATTCAATTTTTAGATTTATATGTTAATGTGTTTTAATTTTTTCTAAAATTAGTATAAAGGGTTGATAATAATTAAGATTCTCAGAAATAAAAATTAAAATTACAAATAAAAAATAACATAAAAATGATTTCAATATCTAAATGAAAATTATGGTTTAATTCTTTTTACCTTATGAATACATTAATTAATTAATATCTGATTTTTTCACAATATTAAATTACATAAATATTACATTTTAATTTCTCATAATTAGGTAAGATAAATTTTATATTTACTTCAAGTTTATGTAATTTAATATTGACCATATTTTGTATGATAAATGTTTGTGAATGTTTAAAATACCTCCATTGCAGTTACATTATTTTTGTAAAGTTTTGCGATGTTAAATGAGCATCTGAATTCTGATTTCGAAATTATATGCGAATATATTTTTATTTTTCTCGATTAAGTAACAGAAATAGGTTATTCACTTCAAGGTTATGTAATCTCTTCTCCTATCGACCTCTCTTTCTAAATTTTCGTCTGCTTCCTCAGAATTTATGAGATACTGACAGACGAAACTTTTTCTTATCAACAATTTACAAAATTGTATCGACCTCGAGAGCAATACGGTACATGTAAGTTTAATTTAATTTCATCTCAATAAAAATTAAAATTATACAGGGTAGACGCGCTGGGGCTTGCATACACGGACAACTTGAATGCTACTCGAATTGCACAACAGCAGGGAAGAAGCCATTCTACAGGGGCATTTTCAAATTTCGCTGTTTTAAAGTTGCATTTGTAAAATTTAGAAAATAGGACAATTTTATTAGAAAATTTTTGAAATTGTATCATTTCTAATTCAAAGCCTATAAAGTGAAACAATTTTATTTTAAATATAAGAATCGCGAATTTCAGTGATTTAAGATTATAAGAAAATTTCGAAAATAGGTCAAGTTCAAGACATTAAGAAGAAACTATTTTCCAAATACAATTTTGAAAAATCGGTAATTTAAAATTCAAAAGAATTAAAACTATTATTTGTAATTAAGAGCGTTCCAAATTTAAAAAATTCAGATACGATTTTTTTATGGAGAATTTTATTAGAAAGGAGCTATACATTTTATTATTTAGTTGAAAATTTAATAACTTTTTTAAAGACATTTATTTTGGGTGCAGATTGTTGACAATTCAACAATTTGGTTAGTTAGTCATCGCCTTTGGTTAAAATTTGATCGTATTGGTTTGAAAATTCAATTATTCTTTTCTGCTTGACACTAAAGCAAAAAGAAGAATGATTTTTAACCAAAACGTTAAATTTTCATTAAAAAATAAAAATAAATTTTTTTCTATTACTTTGTTAAAAGATCACATTTTTGTTAAAGATTTATATTTTAAGTTGAAAATTCATCTCTTTGTTTAAAAGTTTAATTATTTTTTTAAAAACTAATCTTTTTCATTGAAAATTAAACTACTTAGGTAAAAGTTAAACTACATTGTTAAATTTTTTTTTGTTTAAAGCTCATGTTTGTTTGAAAATTTAACGGTTTAGTGGAAACCACTTTTTTCGTTTAAAATTAATTTTTTATAAGAAAGTGTAACTTTTCCATTCTTCTAAGATTGATATTTTATAGTTAAAAATTCGCCTTTCTTGGAAAAAAAATTTTGATTTTGAAATTGCATTTTTTTGGGGTAAAAATGCATTAGTTACGTGGAAAATTAATTTTTTGCTAGTCACATTTTTTGTTTGAAAATTTAATTTTTGCAGAGAAAATTTGTCCTCTGACTTCAAAGTTCCATAATTTAGATAAAATTTTATTTATTTTTTATGTTAAAAATTAAATTATTTGGTTGAAAATTCGAATATTTTTTTTAAAAAGCCACCTTTTATAGTAGAAAATACATTTTTTGTTTCGAAATAAATTAATAAGTTGTAAATTTACATATGAAATAAAATATTAATGATTTGAAATGAAAAATTAGTCAAGAAAAAATTAGAGAATTTTTAAAATGTTCTCGGTTTTGCATTTTTGCGCAAGAGGCGCTAAGAGCGATGCAAACTAACAAAATCCAAAATCACGCAGCCAAGTTTTCCGGGAATGGGGTCTCCGTATACTACTTCGTGGTTGCGAGGTACGGTAAGAGTACGTGGTATGAGGAGAGGGATATAATCAAACGGAGTGGAGTAGGGGAGAATCGATTGGAATGAAACTGTATGGATCGGTGTGGGGTATGATAGGTTAGTGTGGAGTAGCGTAGAATGAGTTGTAATATGATAAGTAGAACAGGTTGGGGTATTTTCAGTTGCAATATAACGGTATGGAATGGTATAGGCACGGAAATATGGGAAGTATGGGGTGGCGCAGGGTTGGGTATAATAAACTGGAATAGGGTTGGGTAGAATGAAACTATATGGAATAGTGTGAGGCACGGTAGGGTTAAGTGGTATGGGATACAATAAAGTGGGTCAGAATCGAGTGAGATGACACTCTATAGAAGGGTGTGGGGAACAGTAGGGTAATGTGGGATGGGGTACGATATGATCAGGTAAAACAGGGCGTTACAGTATCGATTGGAATGAAATTGTATGAATCGGAGTAGGGTACGGTAGCGTAGTGTGGCATGGGATGAGTTAGGATAGGATATAATAGACTGGAATATGGTGGAGTAGACTGAACTGTATGAGATGGTGTGGGGTACGGTCGGGTAATGTGACGTGAGATGGGATATAATAAAAAAGGGTAGGCTCGATTGGAATGAAAATATATGGAAAACTATATACTGTGGGGTATGGTAAGGTAGAATGAGGAGGGATATAGTAGATTTGAATAGAGCGGACCAGAACCGATTGAAAGGAAACAGCATGGAATGGTGTGTGGTACGGTAGGGTAGAGTGATGTGAGATGGGGTAGGTGGACAGGGTGAATGTGAAATTGAAGGAATCTTCTAGACCCTCCAATTTGCACTTTTGGAAGTGTATGGAACAAAAACTATGTTAAAAATTGAGGAAACGTTGAAACCAGAAATACCAATTGGACTTGGTACGTACTTCTCGAATCAGGGAAATAATAAGAGATACAGAATTATTTTGAAGAATTATCTAATTTATGAGACCACAAATACTCTTCTGTACACGAATGAAAAAATATTAACTAGTATACAAGGGTCACGATTTTAATCGCTAAATAGAGACAGTACTGCAGCTGCAGCTGCAGCTGTACGGAGTATGACTTACATATTAACTTAAAACTACGACAAATATTTACTGAATCAAAAGTAATAATTCCCTAACCGCTTAAAAAATAAGATCAGTCGAGTTTGTTAAGTTACTGAAAATTTTATACATCTGATGTTAATAATAATGTGTAAAATGTCCGGAAATTTCTAGCACACTGATGTTTCATCCACAGGCAAAAAAGAAACAATACTATTATCGGTTAGGTTTTATAATCGTTTTAATGTTCTCTTTTTATCCCTGAGCATTTTCTTTTTTTCCGCCGACAGTTTTTTGTCACCTGCGTGTTTTTTTGGAAGAGGTCCGCCATTTTCGGAGAGCGAGGGACCATTCTCGTGACCCGATTTGCTACTTCCTTTTCTGCTACACTAAAATTTCCAAACACATTTTTCATCATAAAACCTATTACATTCAATTGCGAATCAAGATTTATTAGTAGTATAGCTGGGCGCTTTCAATAGCACATCCGTCGTTAAAACAGTGACAGATTCCTGCCGTGCCGGCTGATGGAAATGCAGGGACTGTCGGCTTATCACTTAGCGGCTGTCAGTAGATGGCGCGTCTCTATTTTACCGACTGAGATGCTCCCGAGCGTGCCTAGCTCTACTACTTTTATATTGCAATTAATTAGACTTTTTCTTTATAATTAAAAATACATTCGTTAGATACCTGGGCATGAATTTCTGTCATCATTTTCGCTCGTTCGGAGTAATCATCATACCTTTCCAGAAGTAATTTACCGGCTTCCTCATTTAATGCGGATTCGGCATTTGGTACGATTAAAAGACATTTAACAGTCTGCAAATAAAAAATAAATAAGGAAATTTACATTTTGACGAAAAATGAGTGTATGCTATAAGAGATCATGAGAGCGGCGTCAATCATAACTAAAATGTAAAAATTTACGGAAAGTAACTTGCGAACTTGAAAGTTTAAAATGCTCTCAAGACAGAGGAATTAGGGTAGTTTCTCAGAAAATAGGAGAATACATTATTTTTTAACAAGTTATAGTACCATACATATTATTCAACAAAAAAGACAAATTATTAGATTAATTTTTTTTTATTTTTAACAGCAAAAAAACTAATTTTCAACCAGTAAAAATGATTTTTTTTAAATAGTTGAATTTTTAAACTCTAAAGATGAATATGCAAGCCAATGGTCAAATTTTCAAACAAAAGAAATAGTAAAATTTAACTAAAAAACGTTGCTTCGTGAACAGAACAGTTGCATATTCAAGCCAAAAAGACTAATTTTTCAGAAAAATATGATTTTTCACTTTAACAGGACGGATTTTCGAACAAAAAAGACAAATTTTTAACAAAATATTTTTTTTTTAACCAAGTATTTAGGACGAATTTTGTTTTCCAAAATAAAGAATTTTCAACAAAACAGTTAAATTCTCGGCCTAAAAAAAATTATTTTTTAACAAAATTCTCATCTTTTCCACAAAATAATTTATATTTCAACAAAACAGTTATATTTTTAAACGAAATTGTTCAATATTCAACCTACTAGGATGCATCTTCAATCAAATAGTTAAGAATCCAATGAAAAGAGAAAAAATTTTCTATAAATAATTGAATTTTTAAATAAAAGAGATATATTTTCAATCAAATTGTTAAATATTCAACGTCAAATGCAATAGTTCTATTTTACTTTCAAAAATTAATTTTCCATTAAGAAATAACGATTTTTCAACCCGAGAAAAAAAATTTCAACTAAAATGAGGGATCTTCAAAGAAAAAATAAAAAAAGGAATTTTTAACTAACGAGCTCTTATAAAAAAAAAGGAATTTTCAACAAGAGTTGAATTTTCAACCAAGAAAGATTTTTAAGTCAAGAATACAAAACATTTCAACCAAATTGTTAATTTTTTAAGCAGAAAAAGGCAAATTTTCGACAACAATTTTACAACAATTTTACAACACAAAAATATAAATTTTCAACAAAATATTTAAATTTTCCGACCAGGAAGAATAAATTTTCAACTAAAAAAGATCATTTTATAGTTAATTTTTTAACTGAAAAGATTAATTTCTTACCCAGGAACTACGACATTTCAACAAAATGCAAGTTTTTTCTACAAAATAGTGGTATTTTTAAGTTAAAAACGCAAATTTTTAATATCGATTTTGAAATAAAATTGTTATAATGAATTTTTAGTATAAAAAAAAAATTGATTTTCAAACATACTGACAAATTTTGAACTGAAATCATGAAATTTTGACCGGAATAAATTCAATTTGCTACTAAAACGATATATCCATCCAAGAAGATTAATTTCTGCCAAAAAATACCAATTTTCCTACTAAAAAAGAAAAGATAAATTGTCGAAAAAAAAAGATAGTCAAATTATCAGTTACAAAAAAATTATGTTCAACTAAAATAATAAAACGTATATTTAAATTTTCAGTAAAAAAATAATTTTTAACGAAATACTTAAATATAAAATGAAGAAAAATCTATTTTCGATCAAAAAAGGAATAGTTAAATTTGTAATTAAAAACATTGATTTTCAACTTAAAAATAGGATTTTTAACAAAATATAAAAAGTTTCAATCAAATAGTTAAATTCTAAAGTAAAAAATATCAGTTTTTAACCAAAAATGGAAGTTAGCTTTTCATTTAAAAAAAAAATTTTCAACCAAGCTAGTGAACTTTCAGCTTAAATTATGAATATTTAACTAGAATAATTAAATTTACAGCCAAAAATATTAATTTTCAACTAAAGAAGATAATTTTTTTATTAAAAATTAAATAGATAAATTTTTAGCAAAAAACAGAGACAAATTTTCAACTAAACAGTTAAATTTCAGTTAAAAAAAATTTTATTTTCAACAAAAACCTGACGAATTTTAACTAAAATGATAAATCCTTAGCTATAATATTTTAATTTTATATCAAGAAGAATAATTTCTACAAAAAAAAAATGAATTTTGAACTAAAATGTAATTTTCTAACCAAAAATTGAAGTTAATTTTTTATTAACATTTTTCACTAAAGTGGTTTAACTAGAATAGTTACATTTTCGATAAAAAAAAATATAATTCTAAGCCAAAGAAACAAAGTTTTTAACAAAGTGGATTATTTTTAAACCAAAAATAAAAAAAATCAATTAAAATGATGAATCTTCAAATAAAAAATATTAATTTTTTTTAAAAAAGTTAAGTTTTCAAACAAGTAATTGGAATTTTCATTTCAAAAAAGAGGAATTCTGAATGATAAAATGTAGTAGTCGATATTTCAACAAAATAATAAAATTTTTGAGCAAAAAAAAACTGAATTTTCAACTAAAAAATATAAATTTTTCGAAATAAATTTTAAAAACTTAAATTAGAAAAGCAATTTAATTTTTTTGAAATTAATTTTAAAAAATAAATTCAATGGAAAGTAAAATTTTCAGTAAAAAAGCAATTTTTAACCGAAAAAAACGAAGTTTTAACTAAATAACTAAATTTTCAAAAAAAGAATTAATTTACGAGATATTCTACAAAAAAAAGGAATTTTCAAAAATATACATGAATTTTCAGCTCAATACAGCTGAAAATTCAAGTATTTTTTTGAAGATTATTTTACAAAAAAATAGTTCAACTGAAAATAGTAAATTATTAACCAAAAAATCAAAACGAATATTCAACAAAATTGCTAAATTTTTAACTATAGAAATAAAAAAATAAATAATAATATTATTCTACCAAAAAACAAGGAATTTTCTATGCAATGCACAAATATTCAACTAAAAGAAAACATTTGTTTAACATAATAGTTCCGTTTTCAACAAAAGGAATGAATTTTCAAATTAAAAAAGATAAATTGAACGAAAAATTAAACTGTTAAATATTCCGTTAAGAAAAATTAATTTTTCAAACAAAAAGGAAACGAATTTGCCAAAAAAAATCTATAAATTTTCCAAAATTTTCAACCAAGATGAATAATATTCTACAAAAAAAAAAGGAATTTTCAAAAAAATACATAAATTTTCAGCCATTGTTGTTGAATTTTCAACTAAAAGGATTTTTTTTTAAACAAAAATAAAATAGTTCAACTCAAAAAGGTAAATTTTCAACGATAAAAAAACGAATATTCAAGAAAATTGTTCATTTTTCAACTATAGAAATGAAATAAAGTATATATTCTACAAAAAAGACGAATTTTCTATGAAATACATAAATTTGCAGCTTAAAAAAAAGATTCATTTTTAACCAAAAATCGAGTCTTACTTATATTTTTAGTTAAATAAATTATTTTTAACAAAAAATTATTTATTTAACATAATAGTTCAATTTTTAACCAAAGAAATGAATTTGTAATTAAAAATATATAAAATATATATTAAACGAAAAATTGAAAAGTTAAAGATTCCATTAAAAAAATGAATTTTTAAATAAAAAAGACAACGAATTTGCATTAAAATCTGTAAATTTTCCTACATTTGCAAACAAGACGAATAATATTCTACGCCGAAAAACAAATAATTTTGAACAAAATAGTTGAATTTTAAACCAAGGAAATTAATTTTTCATTAAAATATATGAGTTTTTAAACAAGAAGAATATATTTCTACCAAAAAGATTATTTTTTAATAAAACACACGAAATTTCAACTAAAAACAACAAATTTTCAACAAAAAATAAAAAACCTCAATTTTCAATGAAAAAGATAATTAAAAATATATAATTTTCAAGAAAATAGTTATATACTGTAATATAATTCTACTTTTGCAAATAAAGAATCATTATTATTCTATTTCATATTGCAATTTTCAAACAAACAAAAAAATTAAGCAAGCTCTCGAAAAAGTTACCTGATATAAAAAAAAATTAATTAATTAATATATAATAAATAAATAAATAAATAAATAATATAATTAATTTTCGATTGAGGGAAATGCAGAAATATAGTTACCAATAAGATGTATTTAATTCCAAGATCTGATTTCCATTCCTTTTTTAAAGTATTCACACAGATTTCTCCATTTTTTGCGACATTCGGGTGAAATATCTTGGTAAGAAAAAAGGCCTTCGGTGGTCCTTGAGGAAAATCTTTACCCAGAGCCAATTTTACTTTAAAAGAGCCGCCGGCATATGGAGTTTCAGCTGAAAAATATTTAATTACGAACTTTCATTTCATTTCATTTCTTCGAAAAATTCACTAATTAATTATAATCATCATCTACGATTTTATTCAATCATTAATTTAACGAAGAAACTCTTCTATAAACGGAATAAAACAATTTACAATTTTAATTTTCCTAAATTCAAATTTTAATTTAATAATTTGTCTTTTATCTAACATAAAACATTAATTTTCACTTCGATAGTACGAATTTTCACACAACAAAGATTTAACTTTGAGCAAACACAGTTAAATTTTCAACAAAAAATATAATATAGTTAATAACTCGACAAGAAAATAATTATATTTTCAATCAATGGTAGAAAACTCATTTTTTCGGTTGAAAATTTATGTATTTTGTTGAAATTCATGAATTTCATTAAAAATTCGTTTGGTTAGTAGAAAATTAATTTTCTTGGTTAAAAATTTATGTATTTTGTTGAAAATTCCTTTTTTAGCTAGAAAATTAATATTTCGCTTTGAAAATTCATGTTTTTTTATTGTAAATTCAACTATTTGGTTAGAAGTTTAATTAATTTCTTAAGATGTACTCTAGCTGTTAATAATTATTCTTTTTTAGTTTAAAATTTATGTATTTTCTTGAAAATTCACGTTTTTTTAAATCGCAAATTCAAGTATTTGGTTAAAATTTTGAATAATTTCTTTAAAATGTATTTTTGGGGTTAAAAAAAAATCTTTTTTAGTTGAAAATTAATTTTTTTCGGTGAAAAATTTATGCATTTTGTTGAAAATTCCTTTTATAGATAGAAAACTATTATTTTCTATTAAAAATTCACGTTTTTTTGATTTAAAATTGAACTAATTGGTTAAAAGTTTAATTATTTTTTTAAAAATGTATTTTTCTTGTTGAAAATTAATCATATTTAGTTAAAAAAATTCTAAATTTTGTTTGAAAATTTATTGTTTTTTATTAGAAATTCGTTTTTTTTTTTGTAGAAAATTAATTTTCTTGGTTAAAAATTTATTTTAGTGGCTGAAGATTTATGTATGTGGTTGAAAATTCCTTTTTTAGCTAGAAAATTAATATTAAAAGTTCAATTAATTTATTTAAAATGTATTTTTGGACCTAAAAATTATTCTTTTTTAGTGGAAAATTATTTTTTTCGGCTGAAAGTTTATGTAATTTGTTGAAAATTCATGAACTTTATTAAAAATTCACTTTTTTGTGCAAAATAAATCTTCTTTGTCGTAAATTGAACTCTGATTAAAAATTTACTGTATTGGTTTAAAATTTATGTATTTGGTTAAAAATTCCTTTTATAGATAGAAATTATTTTCTATTAAAACCTCATGTTTTCAAAAAGAAATTTTAGTTGAAAATTCAATAATTTGGTTGAAAATGTATGTATTTTATTCAAAATTCGTTTTTTAGTAGAAAATTAATTTTCTTGGTTAAAAGTTTATTTTATTGGTTGAAAATTTATGTATTTTGTTGAAAGTTCCTTTTTTAGCTAGAAAATAATATTTCGCGTTGAAAATTCATGTTTTTTTTATTGTAAATTTAACTATTTGTTTAAAAGTTTAAATAATTTCTTAAAAATGTATTCTAGGTGTTAACAATTATTTTTTTTAGTTGAAAATTAACTTTTTTCGGTTGAAAATTTATGTGATTTGTTGAAAATTTATGAATTTTATTAAAAATTCACTATTTTCTGCAAAATTTATCTTTTTGGTCGAAAATTGAACTTTAAAAATTTACTTTATTGGTTTAAAATTTATGCACTTTGTTGAAAATTCCTTTTATAGATAGAAAATTATAATTTTCTATCAAAAATTCATGTTTTCAAATTGAAGTTTTAGTTGAAAATTCAACAATTTGTTTGAAAAATGTATTTTATTTAAAGTTCGGTTTTTTTTGTAGAAAATTAATTTTCTTGGTTAAAAGATTATTTTATTAGCTAAAAATTTATATATTTTGTTAAAAATTTCTTCTTTTTCTAGAAATGTAATATTTCACGTAGAAAATTAATGTTTTTTTTAAATTGTAGACTCAACTATTTGGTTGACAGTTTAATTAATTTCTTTAAAATGTATTTTTGGAGTTCTAAATGATTCTTTTTTTTAGTTGTAAATTAATTTTTTTTGTTGAAAATTCATGTATTTTGTTGAAAATTTATGGATTTTATTAAAAATTCCTTTTTCAGGTAGAAAATTAATATCTCGCTTTGAAAATTCATGTTTTTTTTATTGTAAATTTAACTATTTGTTTAAAAGTTTAATTAATTTCTTAAAAATGTATTCTAGGTGTTAAAAATTATTTTTTATTTGAAAATTCAACAACTTGATTTGAAACGTATGGATTTTATTAAAAATTCGAATTTTTTAGTAGAAAAATAATTTTCTTGGTTAAACATTTATTTTATTGGTTGAAAATGTATGCATTTTGTTGAAAATT
>JAAAKG020132654.1:0-37369 GCA_010014905.2 Druon quercuslanigerum
GGGATCATGAAAAAGAATGGTTGGTCATCTCCAAAGTTTATTTAGAACTCAATTTTCTCGAGGAAGATGTGTTTTTTACACCTGGTGCACTTGGAGGTTATTTTATAATGACCGATCATGAAAAAGATTGGTTAGTTCCTTCCAAGGTTCATTGAGAACTAAACTTCCTCGAGGTAGATATATTTTTTGCACCTGGTGCAAACTAAATTTGTTGGGACGACGGTTATAACCTTCAGTCGACCTGGGGTAGCATTACTGATAGAAAAATTTTTGATAGGAAGTTCCAGAGCCCATTACAGGCTGCAAATTGCAGACGCAAAGTTAGTGGAATTTCTAAAAAATTTACAACCAGCATTTCCGTAGAATTTCCAACTGGAATTTCCGTGGAGCACTTTCCGGGGAATCTTTCCACGTGGGGTTAAGGATGTACACTACGTACAGTCAATCTCAAAAGTCTCCAATCTTTACAATTATTTATAAAATCGAAAAAAATAGATCTATTATTGATTTTCGAAAATCAGGTTAAAATTGTTTACTTAATAGTAGTTATTTAGAGTTTTAGATTTTGCTTTCTCTTTAGGGAAAGGTCACAATTATTATTTATTTCTAATAATCAAGGCCTCTCTTTTATTCTTTGAAGGATTCTCTATAATTCTATTTGGGTGGAGTTAATTAAAATTTAAACTATGATTGTTTATAATAATAATAATAACTGTATGATTTCATAATTAATTTTTTAAAATAAAATCAACCCAAATAGAAATTTAGAAAAGCACTCGAAGAATAAAATGAGGCCTTGATTATTATGAATAAATAAAAATGGTAACTTTTCCTTAAGAAGAAAGAAAAAACTAAACCTTTAATTAACTACTGTTATATAAACAATTTTAACCTGAATTATTTTTTTCTGAAGTGTGCTTAGAAGCCTCAATCAATATTTACAGAAATTAATAATAGATCATTTTTTGTCGATTTTATAATTCATTTTAAAGATAGGAAAATTTTGAGATTGATTGTACGTAGTATGCATCCTTAATTGTTCTTTTTCGAAATTCGCCTCAAAGTTGACAAAAAGTTTGAAATAAACGAAGTGGGTGGTTTTGTTTTAAATATTAAAATTCGATTTTCTCATCTCTTTTTAAAGTTGAAATCAATAAAAAATTCCGCTCTCTTTGCTTTAATCAATATTTAAAAAAACGTGCTTATATAAACAAACGGTATTCTTCGAGTTTTATGCAGGCATTATCATTTTTGTGGTGAATTTTAAAATTTTTTTTCGCGAACTAAGAAAGATATGATAAATGAGTAAGAGGCATTTTCAGCATGAGTGTTTAAAATGACCTAAGTTTTATCTGGGCATTGATTCGAATCTGTAAGAAAAATATGAAAACTCAAATTTTTTAGAAAAGAAGTTCTTATAGCCACATAAATGGTTTACACCGAATGAAACTCACAGGATCTCCTGCTCACAGAAGTAAAAAAAATCCAAAAAGATGACAAAACATAAAAAGATGTTGTCTCTGAGAAAATCAACTTTTAATATTTTCAGAAAAACCACACCCGTGTTGTTAGATTTAAAGTTTCTGTTAAAACTTAAACACTCATAACTTGGCG
The DNA here is from genome assembly GCA_010014905.2 of Druon quercuslanigerum. Classification (NCBI taxonomy): domain Eukaryota; kingdom Metazoa; phylum Arthropoda; class Insecta; order Hymenoptera; family Cynipidae; genus Druon; species Druon quercuslanigerum. Next base: position 1,615 of record JAAAKG020132654.1, read on the forward strand.
AAATTGATTTATTTTTCCGATCGGTAAAATACGTCATATTTATACTTATACGTCATATTTCCTTTGAAAAACAACATTTCTAAAAGGCGAATGATTCATCAGTGATTTATCAATTCATCAATGATTCATTATAATGAATCAGTGAAGTCTACTGTAAATGCTCAAACATTTTGTTTATCGATAAATATTTAAATAATGGCTGCGACGCAAATTGCAAGTGATACATAGAAAAACCTGAAGATCATTCTTATCCGTGACTAGTGGATCGAAATGCTGTTAACAGGTTGACAACATTAACTACTATATAGACAATTACAAACACATTCACGACTTTTGATATAGGCGAGGGAGGCTAACAGTGGATCGGTTAATTATCAAGGTCGTGTAAATCAATCGTAACTTTTATGTAATTCATTAACTCAAATACAGAAATAAGACGTCTTCATAGAAATTATGTAAATCTGATACCAAATATCTGTCTACAGTATTGATGATACAAATTAAACATTTTTGTAAGAAAATAAATTATTCACATTTCTTAAGTTGTCTGGTAATATTGTGTCGAACACTGTATTTTTTATATGTTATTAACAAAGTAAATAAATGACTATTACAATAGTAGTAACTTACTCTAAAAATATAGATCAAATACAGTTGGGGCAACACTACCATGGTTATTAGAGGGTCTCATGAAATCCTTTTTTTTTAGATTTTTGAAAACCTTCAATTAGAAATTTCTTTCTGTGGAAATATAATGATCCCCTATTTTTGTGAGATTAAAAAATAGAGGTCGCTATGCAGGTTTTTATGCCGAAAATTCCATTTTTTTAAGTTTTCAAATTCTTATTTCTACAATATGTTAAGAATCTACTGCAAACGATTTCTACCACTAGGGACAAAAAGTAACGAATCCTTTTCCTACAATCGAAAAATAATGTATTTAAATGAACTTTTTTGTTGAAAACTCCTATTTTTGTGCTTAACATTCAACTATTTTATTCAAAATTCATCTTCAGTTTCAATTCAACTGTCTTTTATTTCAGATTAAACTCTTTTTCGGTTGAAATGTCAACTATGGACTATTAAATTTTTCATTGAGAATTATTTTTTTGTTGTTCAAAATTGAACTATTTTGTTAAAAAGTATCTTTTATAGTAAAATTAATTTTTTTTATTTCAAATTAAAATATTATTATATAAAATACCAAAGTTTACATTTTTGTAGAGAATTCTTTTTTTTTTTTGTTCAAATTTAATTTTTTTTCTAAACAAGTAAGCTTAAAAATAAATATATAGTAATTTTAAAATTTTCGTATTAACAATTATTTTTACTTTCAAATATAAGAAATAAAGTGTGACAGACTTTGGTTAAAGAAGACTTTATCAAATTAAAAAAAATCTATTTGTTAAACGTATAGGACAAGAATCGCTTACATTTGTTTCAAATATTAGAAATTTTGTTTTTTATTGTTTCCTGAAAGATTTAAAATGAAAAACTAGGGAATAATTTTTGCCTATTAATCTCAACTTGATCATAAAATCACCTTTAAAGATTTTATTCATTGATACACCCTGATAAAGAATTTCGTGTATTGTACAAAAGAAAGAAATTTACGATTTAAGGTTTTAGAAAACCTAAAAAAAGGATTTCATGAGACTATCCAATGCTTATCCTACTGCGGGCTTTCAGACTGCATTACTCACATACATTACTTTAACTACATTAAATTACGAGAAATTCAACTATGGAAATTAAAAAACTAAGGTAATATGTTTAAAGTAACATTGATTACAAAAATTTATTTTTAGTTTTATTGTATCAAAGGAAATTTGAATTAATTAAAATTAAATGACAAGAAAATTAGGGTCACGATTAATGAGATATCTATTTTAAGTATACATAATTTTTCCAAAAAATGATTGTTTACATTCTCTGACTTTTTAAATACGTGAAGATGATCGTTATGAAGTAATTTTTAAGCCATACGAACAATAAACGTAGACCACTTTATCTCTCCATAATTTCAAAAAATTATTGTTTCTTTTGATCAAGAAGAAAGAAACTTTTTTTGTTTACTCACCGCCAACACTCAGCGTCAACACTTTTAATATTCTATATGTATTAAAGAAATCAGGAAATAAAACTGCTTACAATTCTTCAACCAAATATATTGTAGATATATTGTTTGCTCCGTGCAAAATGGAATCAAGGTTGACTAAATCTGTAGATCCGTGTAAAGAAAATTCAGAATTACATTCTAAAATGTTCGAATTGGTTTCAAGAGTTGCACTTTCAGTTCTGCCTAGGGTTACCAGACGTCCTGGTTTTACAGGACATGTTCTGGTTTTTCCCCATATGTCTTGGTGTCCTATTTTTTTTTCTTGAAAACTATGAAAATGTCCTGTTTTTTACAGAGCCAGATTTTTTGTAGAGAAACCTCAAGATTTTGAACGCCAATAGCTAATTGAATACCAATTGCTAGATATTTCTTTCTTTGATAAAATCCCAACGAAGCAATGGAGCATTATTGTTGATTATTTAATCTGATTAGTATTTTATAAATGTAATCCTTGTAAAATAATCAAAACTGTTTATTTCGTGTGGTTACCATGCAAAAACTATCAGAAATTCAAAAACGAAGAACTGATGTAGCATAAGACGGAATCGAAAGAAAACGACTGATTTTATTTTATTATATTTAATCCTGCGAGACGGCCTGCTTGTTTATTTTATTACAAAAAGTCAAAATCGATCAAAATTGACTTGATCCCATATATGGATGATCCCTAACCTGATTCTGCAAACGGACTTACCCGGACTTGATTCCGTATTGCATGAAGTAGTTGAATTTTTTGATTTTCATTTTTTTAACAATCGAGAAATTAATAATGCCGTGGACTAATATTGATGTTTAGCAGTACAACATGAGCGGGGTCCTCGAAAAGCGAAACAGCATACAGTGCTACCTGACAAACATCAGCAGCAGTCTTCAATTTTAACGCAACTCTCGCCTCATTCAGGAAATCCGGTTCACCACAACGGAACACGAATGGACATAAACCCATCTCACCCTTTCGGACCGATCAGGTTATTGTTTTATATTATCTCACTATAATCCTATAAGGGGATATTTAAAAACTGCGTTACACTGACAGAGAATTAAAAGGTTTTGTGATTATTTGTGAAACACAGAAAATATAAATATGAAAAATAATTTCTTGACATGCATGGATAATAAAAACTAGTGATTTTATTTTAAAAGTATCTAAATACGGAACTCTTTCTCCTATTATATTATATTTTTGGTTGTTTAAAGATTGAACTATTTTCGCGAAAATTAGTTTTTTCTTTTAGTGGAAAATGAATGTTGAAAGTCTAACTAATCCATTTTTGGCTGAAAATTTATCCTTTTTAGTTGAAAATTCAACTGTTAAATTTGTTATTTTCATCACTTTCATTGGTTTCTCCCAGACTTGAAAGAAAATAAGAGACCACCATTTCACACTGTCTGTTTATATAACAATCATGCTGAAAATTATCATGTTTCGGGTAGAAAATTAAACTATTTTGTAGAAAATTCATCTTGTAGACTTAAAAATTCAACTTTTTTGTTAAAAACTCGTCTTTTTGGGTTAAAAATGATATTGTATTGTAGAAAATTCTAATATTGGTTTGAAAATGAACTTTTTGCTTTAAAATGTATATTCCCAGTGGGAAAAAAATTATGGATGACCTAGAGACGTCTTTGGGACATCGCTGAGACGTCTTTTATAACATGTCTTTTCGACATCCAAGGGATGCTCTTAAGACGTCTAATGTCAGTTCGAAGGATGTCCCAAGAACGTCCATGTCTTTAAGACGTCTTTAGGTCATCTTTAGGACATTAGACGTCTTAGAGACGTTGATTGGACTGACATAAGACATCCTAGGAACGTCCCAAGGCCGTCCTTGGGATTTCCATAGTTTTGTGCCCACTGGGTTTTTTTGTAGAACGAAAAAATTGCCTTGGTTGAATATTCATCTCTTTTTATAGAAACTTCATCTTCTATATGTATGAAAAAAACTTCGCGGTCATATCGACTGGCGGACCGAAGGAACCGAAAGGAGCCTCTACAAAGTACCCTTAAAGATCCCAGTGAGTCCCCCTTCGGTTCCTTATAAAAAAAAACTAAAGAAAAAACAGCGAGATCAACTTTTAATTTTTGAAATTCGTATTCTGCGTTAAAATTTCCATTAGAAACTCACGGAGTACTCGCAAAACTTTTTTTGCAGCGTTAAAAATTGTTAAAAATGCCATTAACTTCTGCTAAAGGTGACTTCAAGCGCATATATAATAGCTCAAGTATTATGTAGCGCGCGAAATTTAAAAATAAAAGTCAAATTTGGAAAAGAAATGTAATTATATGTATGTAATAATTCAATTAACGTAAAAAAAGAAGCCAATATAAAAGAAGTGAGTACGAACGTCAAGAAACATCTCGTCTCGTAACCTCAAGGACACTGCTTAACTGCTATCACTTGCATCACAGCGTTGTTGTCAGAGGTTTTCACTGCGTGGCGCTAGCATCCAGACAAAATTCTTAAAGTTACCGACGGAACGCTTATTAACGGATTTTAAAAAAGATGCACTTGAAGCCACCTTCGGCCCATGCACATGACAGGTATTTTATTTTTTAAAGTTTTTAACGCTGCAAGAAAAAGTATTTCGATTAATCCGTGAGTTTCTAATGAAAACTTTAACGTAGAATGCCAATTTCAACAATTTAAAAGTTGATCTTGCTGCTTTTTGAGTTTTTAAAGAAGGAACCGAAGGGGGACTTAGCAGAGGCTCCTTTCGGTTCCTTCGATCCGCCAGGGAAAATAATTCTGTTTTAGATGAGAATTCGAGTATTTTCCTGGTTTAAAATGGTTTAAAGTTCATAATTGTAGTTGAAAATTCATCTCTTTGGTTTAAAATTGAAGTACTTTGAAAAAATTAATTTTTTGGATAAAAATTAATTTTTTAAAATGAAAATTTAACTATTTTTTCAAAATTCAAGTTTTTGAATGACAATGCACTTTTTTAGAAGATTTATAAATTCGAGCTTAACATTCAACAATTTGGTAGAAAATTCAACTGTTTTGTAGAAAATTCGTTCTTTTTATTTTGAATTATTTTATTTAATGAAAATTTAATGATTCCATTTTTTGTACAAAAATTACCTTTTGGAGCTTAAACAAGCAACTATTTGGTAGAAAATTGATGCAAATTGTTAAAAAAAATGCTCTCCAAATCATCTTTTTTGGTTAAACTCGACCGTTTTTTATTTAAAATTAAAATCGTTTTTGTTGTTGAAACATTCACTACTATTATATTTTTGTTGAAAATAAATTTTCGATACTGAAAATTCGTCTTTTTGGGTATTCTACAAAATTTGACTTTTTGGCTTGAAGGTTCAAATTTGTTTAAAAATGAAATTGTTTGTAGTTGAAGTTTAATTTTTGTTGGTTAAAAATTAAACTATTTTCTTCAAAATTCCTCTCTTTTACTTGAATGTTCAACAATTTAGTTGAAAAGTCATCTCTTTTAGTATAAGATTAATATTTTTTGTAGAAAATCTAACGTTAGTACTTTAAATTAGTACTTAAAAATTAATTTTTTGGATAAAAATTAATTTTTTTAATGAAAATTTAACTATTTTTTCAAAATTCAAGTTTTTGAATGACAATGAACTTTTTTAGAAGATTTATAATTTCGGGCTCAACATTCAACAATTTGGTAGAAAATTCAACTGTTTTGTAGAAAATTCGTTCTTCTTATTTTAAATTATTTTATTTAATGAAAATTTAATTATTCCATTTTTGATAAAAAATTACCTTTTGCAGCTAAAACATACAACTATTTGGTAGAAAATTTATGCAAATTGTTAAACAAAAATGTTGTCTGAATCATCTTTTTTGGTTAAACTCGACCGTTTTTTATTTAAAATTAAAATCTTTTTTGTTGTTGAAATATTCACAACTATTATATTTTTGTTGAAAATAAATGTTCGATACTAAAAATTCGTCTTTTTGGGGTGAACATTCATCTGTATTCTACAAAATTTGACTTTCTGGCTTGAAGGTTCAACTTTTTAAAAAAATGAAATTGCTTGTAGTTGAAGTTTAATTTTTTGGGTTGAAAATTAAACTATTTTCTGCGAAATTCCTCTCTTTTACTTCAATGTTCAACAATTTAGTTGAAAAGTCATCTCTTTTAGTATAAGATTAATATTTTTGGTAGAAAGTCTAACATTAGTTTAAAAACACGATATATTTCGACTTGAAGTTTTAATCTTTCACATTGAATTCAGTTTGGTACCTAAACATTATTTTTGTTTAAAGGATTCCGCTATTATTCTCCTATTATTCCTCTATTGTCGTGAAACATCATCCCATTTCCCATGTTTTGGGAGCATTTCGGGCCATGAAGTTTGGGAAAATATTAGGTTTGTATGTTTTGTGTTTTATTTAAGGTGCTAATAAAATGAAATCTAAGAAAAAAGTTTGATCTAAAAGGGGCGGGAGGGAGTGTTGGTATTTGCGACGCGAGGGTTGGAAAAATGTTTCAAGACAGCGTGACCTTATTTTTGAACGGCCCCTTGCCATCAATCTGAAAGAATTAAATTTGCCTAAATGAAGGACTCGGAAATCATTAAGGGTTCTTTTGATACGGAATGTTATCAACCTGGTATTTGCCCCGTTATATTTTTATAAATACACAATTTTCTAATAAATGTATACAAACAAATTATTGCAGGGGCTTCCGGTTGGATCACAGGTTTAAGCCCTACGCTCCACCACTGCACGTTCACAAGTCATCAGAGGATTCTCCATCTCCGGCACCATTGGCTCTAACTCATCCTCCCTCGACTACAACCCTCTATCACTCCACCACTGTCACCGTCGCACCGCAACCTCCCCTTCTACAGATAATTATGTCCGCAGAGAAATGCCAGGTAAGTAATTCACCCCAAATTGTTCTCGGCTCATTCCCTTGTCTTTCCATTGCAATATCCCATGAATAATTTAGAGAAGGAATCGAGTGCCAAGAAGTTGCGCTTTTCTCTCGTAAATCTGTTCTCGACTTTCGTTGTTAGCTTAAACAGTTTCTTGATTTAGACCCTAGGTTTAAGGGAACCCGCATTTAATATTTAAAACTAGGTAAATATAATAGTCGCAAAATACTGAAATTTTTGTATTGGCTCTTTTTTTACGTTATAAAGATATAGTAAGATAGTTCTTTGAAACTTATAGAAATGCGATTTTGTCTTTAGGAATTAGGCTGGAATGCTCGTTTGCAGCCGGAAATAGAAGGTTCTTTAGACCAGACGGAAACGGAAGCCAGTCGGAGTCCACCCAGAGTTCCACCGATTTTTAGTCCCACTTGGGAAGTTTTACAAGTAAGTTTGTGAAGAATAATTAATTATAATTAATTACATTGCTAAACGGTACTAAGTCCAATCAGCCTCATTTTAAAGAAGAGACAAAAAACCTTGGTTAGATTGCAGAATAGGGGCGTCATCTCTCACCTCTTTTTTCCAGCAAAAAAAAACACAGGTGACGCCCCTATTCTGCAATTGCAAGAAAACCTTTCCAGAGGAACAATAATTTACAGCCAATTCAGTGGATTTTTTTCTGAGTAGAGAGATGGATCAGTTTAATAAACATTGTGTACAAAAATATATGGCGTTGCATGTGCATGCAATAATCTCATGGAAATGGCGTTGAAAAAAGCACCGTTTAGCCTTCCCGGGATTTTAAATAAAAAAAATCTGCCCATTGTGCGGGCACATTCTCATCGCGCGCGTCTCGCAAGTTTGAGTGGGCCATCGATTGTAATTTTATGATTATGAATTTTCTTTTGTTAAAGCTTCTTCGGCTGTAACGAACAAATTCTTTGAAGTAACATTAAATTATTGAATTAAAATATCTTAAGTTTACCATTCTCTGACTTTGTTAATCAGGAAACGACAGCCAGATTACTCTTCATGGTCGTCCAATGGGTTCGATGCTTAGCACCGTTCCAGGCAATTCCTGAAAGCGATCAACGTCTCCTCTTGGAGGAAACCTGGACTCAACTTTTCCTTCTTCACCTCGCTCAGTGGTCTATTTCCTGGGACTTCACTGGACTCTTGGACGATGAACACGTGCGAAGGAGGCTACCTGATAATGCATCTCGTCAAGAACTAAGAACAATTCAGGTAAAAAACAATATTTAATTTAAGTTTGCACAAGAATCATTTATGCTTAGAAATCTCTAATATTTCTGTGACTTTCTCATCTACAGAAAATAATGTACCAGTTTAGACAAATTGCTCCTGATGGTGGCGAATGTGGTTGTATGAAGGCTGCAGCTTTATTCACACCAGGTAAAAAATATTAACTTTTTAGATAATAGGAATATAATATTATAATATAATATTATAATATTATGATCAAGAGATTTTTTGCGTTCCAATCGTGTACAAAAAAAACTACATATTTTGTACACGATTGCAAGCCGAAAAATCTCTTTTAATCGTAATGAATCATCGTGAAAGCATTAAATCTATAATAAGGAATATAATATTATGTCAATTGAATAGTACACTTACCTCACTTTTTTTTGCAAATAAACAGAAGTTACGGACCTCAGTGCTCCAGAAACAGTTGAGATGCTTTACATTCAAGCTCACTGCATATTTTACGACTATTCAACATCTCGCTACTTGCATCAAAAATTTTGGAGACTAATGCGTTTGCTTCGATTATTACACGATGTTAAACCAAAAACGATCGAACTCTTATTTTTTCGAGAAACTATTGGACAAATACCGATAGCGCATTTATTGGACAACATGTATAAAATGGAACCTTATACTCCCAGTAATCATTGTTAGAGCACCCTATTCCGTGGACTGACAGTAATAGTATTTTACACATCTTTGAAATTTCGACTTCATCGAAAGAGAATATTTTTCTGAAAGATGTGAAAATATTGTTATGATTTTCGCGCGCTGCATTCTGTATAAATGCTGTAATTAAAAATATACGTCTGTCAATAGAATTATTAACCTACGCTACTTTCTCGACTGTTAGTAGCTTAAAATATATTATATTAATTCTCTCTCTAGAAAGTTTTTAAATACAGTAGTGTTTTATATGAGAAAAAGACTGCTACAATAATTTTGATATCGTGGTTTTTTTTTGCAAACTTGCCCAAAGTTTCCTATTCAGGCTAAGAAAGCTTGCACCACAAAGTTTATGCAAGCTTGACGCAAGTAAGAAAATGTGTGCCTGGCAAGTTTGCGAGACGAGACTGAGGCAAACTCACATTTAAATATTCAGATAATGATCGAGCAGCATGCTATATATACATATGGATAAAGTAATCCTGCAAATTTATTTAATTATAGGTAATTAGAAGGGCAGTGAAAAACAGTTATTTAAATATCGCAGTATTTAAAGATACTGCAATGACCACTGCTTTCTAATCCACGTAATCCACTATATAAATTATGATATAAATTTAATTTTATGTATAAATATTTTTTATTTTATTTTATATTTAATATATAATTTAACTTTGTTCAATTTGCGCGTTCACTTTATTTTTATATCGCATGTACACTTAACTCTCGTTATAAGAACGGTTTTGGACATCGGCTGCAGTGGCTTTCAGCATAAATCGGCGGAATTCACCCGTAAACTGGTAGAGCCGCATGAACCATTTCTGTTAGATTTTGACACATTATAATTACTGTCTTCATGCTGTTTGTCACGCTTGACTGAACACCGCATCTCTTTCTTGGTCTCGTGGTCCACGCATCTCCAACATGCTGAGGAATTAAATTCTATGAATATTGTAAAATGAAGGTTCTTATATCGGGAGTTGGGTGTGCTGTCCTAAAACGAGCAATGATAGTATAATTCAAGCTTATATCACAAAATTGTAGACAGGTGGGCATTTTCTTACTTGCGGCAAGCTTGCTGAAACCTTGCAACGTAAACTTTAATCAAGTTTGCCGCAAAATGTTGTGCTATATATTGATTCCTACCTTAGCGAAATCTTTTTAAACGACTGACGCCCACACAAAATGAGATATTGAGTTGAAAATTTGGGAAATTAAATACAGGACACTATGAAACATTGATATGGTCCTTAGAAGTAAAAAAAAAAACATTTATTTTTCTAACTCCAAACATTTAGGACCGAAGGAGCAGGGTAAAAAAGGCCGGTTTTTAGGCCAACTACCGATTGGTCCTAAAGAGTTTTATTTTGTTCATCTAACTTGGCCTCATAATATCGTTAATGGATTTTTCTTGAAAGTGATTTGCTTTCAAGAAATACGCATTCTTAAGTTAATATTTTACAAGAGTTTTCGCACTTTTGGTAAAGTCATGCTCGGTTCCAAATTAACAATATTGCTCGCACAAGATCGTACTTTCCAAAAAAGTGTTCAAAATCAATTACAGATTAATAAAAGAAAACAATTTGAGACAAAAATTTGAGTTGGCCCAAAAACCGGCTTTCTTAACACGCCTCTTTTTCATCTCGATATACCATTTCCGCATTTCGTGTAGCCGTGAGTTAAAAAAAAATATCGGAAAGGTAGGAATCGGGTAAGACATGGCCTTAAGGGCATTTTACACTTATTCGATACCTACTTTACCGACATTGTTTATCACATCAATTCCACATGAAATGAGATATAGAGCTCAAATTTTGGAAAAATAAATTAAAGGGACTAAGACACAGTTGTATACTAATTAATTTTTACAATTAAGAAAATTAATAATTTTTGGATTTTTTTGCATAGGTAAAAATTTATTAGCACATAAACGTTTCTTAGTCCATTTTATTTATTTTCTCAAACTTCCAGCTCAATATCTCATTTCGTGCAGAATTTATATGAAAAAAAGTCGGTATATTTGGAATCGGATAGGTGTTACATGCCCTTAAATAGTTTTAATTTGCTGCAAAATATGCTAGCGTTGTTGTTTTGTATCTTCTTGTATGGACGAAAATCAAACATTGTTTTCTAATTTAACAATTTTGCGGGCATGTTATACTTCCCTCGGCTTTTTCCCTGCAATAATAAAGATTTTGTCTTTTAAAAAAATTGAGAAATAATAGCGAATATGCTAAAGGACGTCCCGGATCTCATTGTTTGTGAAATAATTTAAGAAAATTTAATTTTGCTAAATTGGACTAATGTGTGTATAGTTTAAAGTTACGTGTTTTACAATTCTCCCCAACTATACTTCCAAAGTTCCAAACTACAAAATATTTTTGGCCGAAAACTTGGGACAAGCAAAAAAACATTGTAACTAATGTCCCGGAACTAACCTTGTTTATATACAATTAACAAATTTTATTTCATAAATAATTTCTAAGTGGCTGCCGATAACATCGGTATATCGGATGTAGCCCTATTATCGGAATGGCAGACATTTGAACAGCGATCCCAACCTATAAAAAGTGCACATGCATACAATTTTTATTTAGCAAAATAGCATTTTTTTGTTATTTTTCTTTAAAAAAAGAGTTCGGGGACATCCGTTATAATATTTTATAGCATCTCCGAATTCAGCTTTTAAAAATTTTCATTTTTATGGAAGAAAGCCGAGGTGAAGAATGTGAAGAATAACATGCCCTTAACAATTTCGAAATATTAATATTTTGGTATAACTATATCGACGACGGGTTAGTCACTAGATATGTTTATGTATACCTGAATGTAAGAATTCAAATACTTCGAACAAATTCGAAGATTTAAAAACAATTTAAGGAATTCAAAAGGAATCGAAAAATAAATGAGAAAAATTTCAGGCATTCTAGTGAATTCAAAGGGTTCTAGTGATACCAACGAATTCTAGTGAATTCTAAAGAATTCAAGAAGTTCTAGTGAAATCAAAGAATTCTAGTAAATTCGACGAATTCTTGTGAATGCAAAGAATTCTAGTTAATTCAGAGAAATCTAGTGAATTAAAATAATTCTCGAGAATTCGAGGTGTTCTAATAAATTCTAGAGAATTCAAGCAGTTCTAATGAATTATAGAGTATTGATGGAGTTCTAGAGAATTTAAGGATTTCTAGAATTTTTGTTATTTCAAAGAAATTTAGTGAATTCTTGAAAAATCAAGGAGTTCTATATAATGCAAGTAATTATACAGAAATAAAATAATTTAAAAGAATTAGAGGAATTCTAAAGAAATAAAGATTTAAAGAGAATAATAATTCAAAAAAATGTAAAGAAATGCTAGAGAATGTAAGGATTTCTCAAGAATCGAATTCAGAATAATTCAAGCAAAATTTAGAAGGATTCACTGACATTTAAAAGAACAAGGGGCCTTTCTGAAACTTTCATTTCGCTACCTTATGTTACCCGAAAGGAACTGATTCGTTCGTTTCGTTTGGTTCATGCTTTGTAAAATTGAAAAAAAAAATTAGGGTAACCTAATATAAGTCTGCCTCTTAAATTTTATGTACAACGCAAAGTCATTCAAATAAAATATTATGTACAAAAGCGAGTAATAAAAAAATTTGTTTTATTCTTTCGGCATTTTGAATATCGTAATTGAAATCGAGTGCATAATATATAGATTTATTTTTGGCAGTATGGAAACAAAACGATAACACTATAGTTTTATTTTTTCGTTTCGGTCAATTCCTTGAAAAGAATTCACAAGAATCCAAATAATTCAATAAAATTCACTGGAATTAAATCAAATTTATTTGAAGTAAAAAAATCCAAGTGAATTAAGAGTTTAATTGAAAACAACAGACACCATTTAAATAGAATAAACTTATTTAAATTCAAAGTAAATTAAAAAGACCTGAAAAGATTCCAAAATAATTCTAATATATCAAGAGAGTTCAAATAATTCGAGAGAATTGACCAAATTAAATACAATTAATGGAATTCGAAAAATGAAATGTTTATAGAATTTAAACGAAATTAAATAAAGGTTAGAGAATTTAATATCGTTTGGTTAAGGATATTTCTTTCGGAAAATAAAATTCGCAATTTAGTTTGTAATGCGCTTTCATTCTCTGATAAAAAAAACTATTAATGCTTAAAGTATCTTTTTTGTATGCAATGACTTAGCAGCACAAAGTGCAATCTTACTTGTATTAATTTTAGTGTAAATTAGTTAAAACTCTTGTCTGAAAGAGTCTATTTCTGGTCTCTAAATGTTTAGTCGCTTTGTATAAGATGTAAATAAATCCATTTATAATATGGTAATCTAAAACGGCTGTTGAAGTTAAATAATAGATAAGTAGTTTAGTTTATCGTTTTAAGCACAAAATTGAGTGTATTAGACATTTATAATTCTTGTGGTATATCATTAACTTCAATTTTTATCATCTAAAAATTAATAAAAATAATTCCACCAAAACCGCTAAATCCCTTGATGTTTTCATTTTCGGATAATGATACAGCATTATCATAAATATTATATCATTTCGGATACATTAACAAGTTAAAAAATTGTACATGTTAGACCAAAAGAAGTCTAAGAAATTTGATTTAAATATTGTTTAATTGTTACTTGATAGTTTTAGAATTCTAATGAAAATATCACAAATATATGAAACAGTTTGCCAAGAAAAAGGTTTTTATTGAAACTTCAGGTGAGAAAAGTTCAAAGTATAAAATATAGTTACAGTTTCAGATGTATCAGTATGTGTGGCCTGTATTTCGACGAAGGAATATAATTATGCGATTATTGTACATACCTACTGAAAATGTATGTTTTTTCTTGTAAATGGAATTAATGTATAAATGTATCACGAATATATATGTAATCACTTTTCTGTCTAATTTTTGGTTTATTCTACCGTCCTGATGAAAAAGTTACTATCTACAGTTTGACACTGGAGAAGTAAACCAGCCTTAGGGCAAAACGTACATAGTGTCTTCATCTGGACGACAGTATCATGACAAATTAACTTAGTGTAATTTGCTGAAGAAGATGAACAATAAGTAAATCATTTTTAAAAAGTATTTTGTATTTTATTGATGACTTTCGATATTTAAGACAAATTGGAAGAACGACAGATTTACTTTTAAATTTACACTACGATTTAATGTTCTTATATACCCACACTGCTAATAAAGACAGTATAAATTGGAAAGACAAATTTCAAAACAATTTGTAAAAAAAAATACTGCGCTATCTTCTTTTTTGTGCAAAAACAAAAGTTAAATGCAATGCTGTAAGTACTGGATAACAAAAAACTTATTAAATCTGTGCCTAAAATTGATTTGCATCCAAACAAAAGTTGATGCAAATACTACAATTCTAAAAACAGATTATAAAACTTGGTCTTTTATTATGCTATTGAAATTAAGAATTGTACCAAAATAAGAAAAGAGATCTTAAAAAAGTGGTTAACACATTTGCGGTAATTACAAAGTTCATAAATTGAATGTTTAAAAACTCTTAAGGAAGATCTTATTACTATAGAAAAATGATACTCGAAATTAAAACCCCCTTAATAAAAGGGTAACAGATTGAATTTGATTGAAGTTTAGTAACCTGTACTTGTATTTCACTAGATTATCTTCGCTCGATGAATGTTTGTTTTTTATCAATACAAACAAACAAAAAAGCAATCCAAAGATTCACATTTTCTGCTGTTTTTCACTATTAAATAAAGATAGCCACAGGGTGAAGTAATCATTCTCGTAAATGACTTTGTACAATAAAATCCGTTAAAGTAACAATTGCAGGTAATCACAGCTCGTCGTGAGATTTCAAGTGGTTCATGACAAATTCATAGAGGTCATCTAGACTGCGAGATCCGTTATATTCGGACACCTTTTTTCCCTCGCGATACAACAGCAATGTCGGGAAACCATCAACTTCCTGTTCGTTACAAAGTTCCTTGCTCGCCTCAACAGTGCAGTCGACTTTAGCGATACGAACGGATTCCTTGGTTAAAAACTTCTTACCGAGATCGTCCCAAGTGGGTGCTAAACGTTTGCAGTGGCCGCACCAGGGTGCAAAGAACTTGACGAAAGAGATTCCCTTTTCGACGCCATGTTGGAAATTTTCTCCAGTAAAAGTCGAAACCGGAAGAACTGCTCCGTCGCCACCATCTTCTTTACTGTCACCACTTTCTGCACTTTTGCCAAGCATCGTGGAGACGTAGGCTTTCAAGTCTTCGTGAGCCCTTTGTCCAGTGTATTTGTCCATCTGAATTGTTTAAAAATAGAAAATTAACTTCGATTTAACCAAAAGGTGTTTTTTGTCACGCTCATAGGCTACTTTTTTGCGCTTAAATATAACAAATTCAGGGTAAACTCGCAAGATTTCGAAACAATTCAAGTTAAATTCAAAAGAATTCAAATGCATTGGAATTTTTTTTAAATCCTCAAATTCCACTGATCTCCGTAAACTGGTAATGAGTTTAGAGGTATTTAAGGGAAACGGGAAGAATTTGATGAAAATCATAAAAATTCAAGGTAAATTAAATAAATTCAAATGAATTGATAACAATTCAAAAGAATTTGATGAAATGCCTGAGAATTCAAGATAAGGTTATAAGAATTTAGGACCATTTACATAAAAACTGTTAAAAATTCAAAAAATCCATTGGATTAAATAAAACTGAGTGAATTTATAAAAACTCAAGTAAATTAAAAAGTTCAAGAGAATTACAAGGAGCTAAAAAGAATTCAGAGGGAAATTAAAAGAACCCCAAATCTTTTCAAATTTTTGAAACCCTACTAATTTCCTACCAAACAAGTTAATAATGACAACAAAACAATTCAAATTAGGGTAAACAGGAGTATTGCCCAGACCCTTCACGTGAACGACACTGCAAGGCAAATGCTTTTAATAAAGTTCCAGAGATACAAAATAGATACTTGTTCATCTATAAATATTCTATTATTCATGTAATTTGTAATTCAATATTTATTCAGCACAAAATTACTGAATTTATATTCATTAAATAACATTTTTGTTGCCACCTACAGAAGGACATCTTGACACTACAAACATTAGACATGTCGTGAATTTGAAACTTCTCTGAAAGTTAGAAGAAAGATATTACTTATATTGTAGTACTTTCAAATTTGAGTAGATTTAATACATATGAAATTTTTGTATCGTACCTTCAAAACCAGTGAATGACATACATATCTTTCAGTGAACGACACACAAAGAAAGGAAGTTTTTAGTGAAATACACGCATTTTGTTATTGATATCCATGTTGCTATGATTGATATTTGCCTTCTTCATTCCCAGGACATCGCCTTCTAAAAATCTTTATTGTTCAATATTTTTTAATTGATTTTGGATTTCCGAACCTCAAAAATTAATCACTGACACTCCAGAATGTATTTGACAAATTCGTGAACTGATCAAATGCACATAACCACACAATATCGAAGGTATTTCTTCTCAACAAAAAGTTCGTCTTTTCTTTTAAAAAATACCCATAATTGTACAAAATGACGTTCTTTATTGTCTAAAGCAACTAAATTACATAATATTTATTACAAATAACTTTCTAAATTCGTTTAAATTCCAAATCAATACTGGTGTCGTTCACTAAATGTAGGGTGTCGCTCACTGGAAGTATGGTGTCAATATTACTGGCTACTGTCTGGAAACGGAAAAAATCTGCCCTTTCAGATGAATTCATCTTCGTTTCCAACCAATAAGCATATAAATTAATATTCTCCTTCTTCTCAAAACTTTTACTTAAGGTGTCGGTAATACCCCTGTTTACCCTAAATACAAAAGAATTAAAATGAATTAAAAAAAATTAAAAATCGAAAACGTTCCATTGATCACGAATAAATGAGTGAATTTAGAGGAATTTAAGGGAAATGGGAATAATTCGATAAAAATGATTGAAAAATCAAACTGAATTAAAAAAAAAACAATTAAAAGAAATGAAAACAATTCGAAATTATGAAAAAAATTCACTGAATTAAGAATTGAAAAGAATTCAGGATAAATTGGTCAAAATTCAGGGCTTCTAAGTGAGTACAACAAATATTTGAAAATATCTTGAAATCTTTGAAACCCTGCAACATCCCATACTTCTTCTAAAATATTCTTTGAAATCCATTAACATATTATAATATCTTTTGAAGTCCTACAAAATTTGATATTTCCAGAAATTTTTATAATTTATTAAAAAACTCTGTGAGCTTTAAAAGTCCCTTAAAAATCCCTTTAAAGCGATTAAAATACTTGAAAATTTCTTGATATTGTTCAAAGCTCTTGAAAATTCTTAGAAATCTTTTAAAATGCCCTTAAGTATTTGAAATCTTTTGAAATTCCATTAAGTTACAGAAATCAATAAAAAATTCTCTGTAATCTTTTGAAATCCCTTGCAATTTTTTCGAGCTCTTGAATATTTCAAATTCTTTGATAATTTTATTAATTGATCCTCAGGATCAATTAAATAGAAACTTTTAAATATTTAAAAAAATTCCAAAGAATTTAAAAGAATTCAGAATAAATGAATAGAATGTACGATGAGTTCCAAAAAATAATTTCGAATCTCTTAAAATCTTTGAAATCCTTATAAATTCTCGCTCCTCGTGAATATATTTTTTAAAGCCAATTAAAATTTATAAAAGCCCATGAAATGCTATGATTATATTTCCTGAGATCTGAGAAAATGTAATAAAATATACTCAGAGCTTTAAAATCACTTAAGATAATGGAAAGCCTCGGAAATCTGATAAAATTCTGTAAAATCACTTAAAATGTCTTAAAACCTTATAGGTCCTGTACATTAATAAAAATAAATAAGAAATTATAAAAAATTCCTTGGAATCTTTTTTAAATTCAATAAAATATTTCAAATTAAAAGTTCTCGAAAATACATTCAAAAATTTAAAAATTCCATAAAATCTTTTATAACCCGTCAACTTATAGGAATCTAAAAAAGATTTCTCGGAATTTTAAAAATACCCTGAAATATTTCGAAAGAATTCAAGATACTTCTGGAATAGGTAACGACCTGAATTGAATAATAATTAACCCATGAGTTCATGTATTGAAAGAAAAGCCATATTATCAATAGTTAAAGTATGGGCTGCACACAGGGTACCATAGGAAATAAATCTTGGCAATTCGATACTTTAGCGACCCTTACTGAATATAGGAAACTATAGGGAATATAGGGGCCAGTCTCTGAGGCATGAGAAAAAGTCAGAAAAGTTTCAACAAAATTATTTAAAACAAGTAACTTTTAACATAGTATTTTTAAATTTAATTTGTCTAACGTGGATTAATATATAATTATTCGCAAAAAACGTTACTACTTACTAGAAATTTTATTATTTGGTTCACGCAGGTTAGAAATGTTGCACGCTTTTTGAAATATTTTGGTGCACTTTTTTACAAAATGTTTTATATGCATTAAGAATATATATGTGAATTATACTTGTTGGAATTGTTTTTAATTGATAAATTTATAAATTTTAATGAACTGACACATAAGATTTATAATGATTTGTAACAGAACAAAACAAAAGATAATATTCATATGAGTGCAGGACTCGGGCATACTTCAGAGATAAGAAATATTGTCAATAGACGCATGAAATTTTTCTAAATAAAAAACTTATATGTATATGAACCATGCAGGCCTCGGATCGAGTGAAAATATTTTTAAAAACTCGCATAAGTCACATTACTATTTCAAATATGTATTTCCTTAGGAATAAAGAGTATAAGGTTCCAATGAAAAAACTCCTATTAGTAAGTTTTTTAGATAAAAAGTAGATCAAACGCTAGGCATATAGAAAAGTACATAAAATAATAAAAAATATGTAGTAATTTGAATTTTCTTGCTTTTAGCAAAAAATTCAATAGATTTGCAAATTATTTTTGCACAAATGAAATTAACTGTTAAACTGCAAGAATAGTGGAAATTTCAATGTTTCTTAAATTTTCAATAACTTTTATAATAATCAATATTTTTTATGTTCTTGAGCTTGTTTTAAAGCTATTCTTCCACATTATCGCAGCAGTTGATAAGCGTAAATCTAAAAAAAAAATCCTATCGCAGAGCGAGAACTTAAGCTATTTTTCCATTATGAGTTAGGAGCGTAAATATATAAAATATTCCTTTGTTCAAATACTCAAAGCTACATCCGGGGCTCATTTTGTACAGAATTTCGATAGTATTCAAACCTTTAGAGAAAAGAAATTTCATATCTAAAATAATTGAAATTAAGAGAACTTTATCAGTCAATAAAAAAGAGGTGCCGGAAACTTTGGACCGGCAATGTATAAGCCATACAAAAATGAAAAAACAGTATTAAAACGCAATTTCATATCATCTTACATTCTATGGAGGTATTTTGAATTTCTACAAGATTTTGTTATGTAAAATTTTAAATTCTAATGCTAATTTATAGAAAACTATTTTGATATTTTGTTATCATTTGATGAGATTTTTAATAAAAAAATGTTAGCGTTTGCGGCTTTTTGCGATTCTCAGTAAAATACTAGTTTTTGGTTTTGTGGCTTTGGGATCCATACATGATGAAGAAGACTTAGATTTCCATCAGAAGTTTTGGCTCCACGTATGGGCCCTCTTCAGTGATTTTTTCTGTTAAGTTACATATTTGGTATAAGTTTTCGGTACATTTCAGTGCGTTTTTTACCCTAAGATAAGTTAAATTAGCAATCTGTTTTTCAATTTTGTATACATTATTTCGTGATTTTATATATGCCCTACCTCCGCGCCTCCTTTTTGAGCATAAAACATACTAAGAAGCGAAAATTACAAATTTCATCTTTGGACACTGGAGAGAAAGAACGGCAACTAACAAATTATAAATTTGAAGACACGAGATATGGGAGTTAGATAATTAAATAATTACAATCTATTTTTGAATTTTGCCTCGACTATTTTGCTATATTATACCCCGCCCCCACCCCCTTTGAGCATAAGATAAACTAAAAAGCTAAATTTACAAATTACAAATTTGGAAACCTGAGAGATAGAAAGGCTGATAATTAAAAATGGAAATTAAGAATTAACCTGAGATATAGGAAGGCAGATAATTGAAATACGCAACTGGTTTAAAAAAAATGTCTAAACTTTTTTATATATATATTCCCTGACTCCTCCCTCTCAGTTAGACACAAAAAGCGCAAATTACAGATTATATATTTGACAACCAGGGATACGGAGTCAGGCAAAACCCTCTGCCGCCCACAGTAACATATATGTAACGTTCGGCAGCCTTGAAGTTGTTGAAATATAACTTTGAGACGAATAGCATTTTTTTAACGCACCGATTTACATACTAGTCAGGACGGTAATGAGTTGTAATTTTATTTTTGGTATATACTCTACCATAGGAATATCATGCTTAAAAATCTCAAAAATCAGAGAAATTTTTTTTTTTTAATGTGGTAGGTGGTTGAGAAAGATATTATACAGTTGAAAAACTGAAATACGGAAGGCAAATAATTAAAAAATGGAAATCTGTTTTAAATTTCCCTAATATTTTCAGACCCTCCCCCCAAACAATTAGCATAAAAATCATAAAAAGCGAAAATTGCAAATAATAAATTTGGAAATCTGATAAACGGGAAGGCAAACGTTTAACAAATGGCAAACCGTTCTTCAATTTATCCTAAACTTTGTTGTGCTTTTATGTTCTCGCTTCCTCCCTTTGAGCATTCGACATCATAAAAAGCAAAGATAAAAAAGTTGTGATATGCAAACCTAGATATGAACCTGAGCTACGGAATTGCGGATACATAAAGATAAGAACCACATAAAAACACAATCTACAGATTTAAAGTTTTTTTTTAATTTTGGTTTCTTTGTTTTTCTTTTGCTGGAATCATTGGCGTTTTCCCAATCCAGACATCGGATAATTTATTTTGTTGTTACGCTTTCTGTTTTTCAGTATTTGAAATATTTTTAAATGCATTATTAGCTATTTTTAGTGGAATCTTGTTAATTTCGAGTTGTTTATTTTTCCTTTGTTTTTTTTATATATTTATCAAAATTTGTTAATATTTATGCATAACTTACTAAATTGTTCTGTATTGTAGTCAAGTTTTACATTTCGGTTTGATTTTTTTAATATTTAGGGTTCTTGATTTTTACAAATTTTTGTGTATTTGCCTACTCGCTTTTGTCCAGTAGCGGAAGATAGAATTCTGACAAATTTCCTAAGTCTGTCCGTTCATTAAGCCTTTCAGTTGTGACTATGCGTGTCATTTCTAAGACTAGATGTTTGTCGTATTTTTCGGTACCATCCGGAATTATTGTAATTTCAAGTTTTAAAACGTGATCGTTGTGTTCCTAATTACATTCCCCGCATGGAATACGCTAAACTACAAGCGATTACAAGCCTTGAAAACCCTCTATTCTAAGTATGTTTTATAATAAATCACTACAGAGGGATCATATATGGAGCCGAAACGTCTAACGGAAATCTAAATATTCATGATTTATGAAGGCCGAAGCCACAAAACTAGTAAAAATTGTCATTCATTTTCTTATACCAGGGTTGCTACAGAAGTTTGATTTTCGAATTCCAGGTACATTCGATCTTTTTACAGGTAATTTTAAAAAATTAAAAAAATTAAACGCTGACTAAAAATCTTTCCAAAGATAAAAAAAAATCTTTGAAAATTAATTCCTACTACATTAATTACTTTAGAACGAATAAAACAACACGATAAACGTAATTTTGAAGTAGGTCCTGTTTTTAAATAAAACATTTTTACATACTTTGAATAATTAAAAAATTTAAACTTATCAAATTGCATTATTTTAATATGAGACAAGTTTATAGTTAACATATATTGGTTTAATTTTTAGGTTCTATTTTTTATTTCTGTGTAAATTTAACATATTTCAGAGAAAAAAAAAACATTAAAGAAATTAAAATTAATTTTTTTCTTGACATTATAAAGCCTTCTTCATTTAAATATTGAAATATTCGATTCGAAAGACTCCTTCAATTTAACATAATTGATTTGTAACCGATATGCAATTTAAAAAAAAATATATCGATAATTAAGGTTTTCATTAGAAATTATACCTTGAAACAGTACGACTGAAATATGAATTTTTTAATTTTTTAGTAATCGAATTTAAAATTATACAATTTCAGACGTTTTCGACTTTAAAACATTCAATCTATAAGTCTTACAAATTAAAATGGTAGAACTTTCAAAGATTTTTCATCAAACAGTCGAATTCCACATTATGTATTTTTCTTTCAAAAACTACGATCCGAGGCCTAAGTTGGAAAATAATAAAGAGTACATGCGTTTATAGTATTATTAATAAATTTTTGTATATATGTATTAGCCTTCGGGACAATTTTCCGGTATACGTTTCTGTACTTGAGATGAGGACATGTTACTTTATCCAATTACCAGAATTTAAAAATATTTCTAACGGGAACGCGAAGAAATAGAGGCCTCAGCCGGAAATTACAAGAAAATGTTGGCATTTTTTCAACATAGAGGGTGGCCGTTTTAATCGAAGCAAAAAATTACCGGTCATTTTCCAGTTCGTGAAAGTTTTTCACGGTCAATGAAATTAACAAATTTAAACTCTAAAGCTCCAAATGTTTCCATTTGGAGTAATAAAAACTGAGTTGCAAATCATTTTAAGCAATTTTAAGCTTGAAACACACAACATTGAATAATTTCGTTTTTTTTGTATAAACTGAACACTTCTTAAATTAGAAGTTGAATTTGTTTAATTTTAAATAATTTAAAAATCCTTAAAAATTTTAATTAAAAACCTTTAAAAATCTACATGCTGTTTTACACACTTTCAAATTCTAAATAATTTTTGAAACTTTGTAGAACTTTTAAACTCATAATGAAATTATTCGAATTGATCCTAAAATTTTGTAAAATAAATTCTGCAAACAAAAATTTTCCTTAAAATCTTCCAGATTAAATTTTCACAATTTTTCGAGATCACATGTAAATGTTTTTAAATATTCTCTTAAAGTTAATCTTTTAAAATAAAAAATCATGTCCTATCTTCCTAGGATTCTTAAGAATTTTTTCTTCGTTTGAAACCTTTCACAATAATTCATCAAAAGCTTCTAAATGTTGTTATCTAAATCTGAAAAAATCTATATTTTATTTCAAAGTATTTGAATCGATATTTCGGTACGAATAGCCGGATTTTGATTAATTTTGAACTTTTTCGAAATTTCTAAATATTGTACTTTTTCTGAATGGGAAAATTTCTAATTGTAGATTGAAACAGTATTTGAAATTTAATAAAAGCCTTTAATTATGAATATATTATTTTTATGTTATTTTTGAAATGAAAATAGTTTATAAAGTTTCAATCGAGCGTTAAAATTTGTTTAACTACTAAGCCTTCAAATTGAAATAGTGTCACTTTTAATATTAAAATATGGAAATTCTTTACTTTTGAACGGATTCCGAATCGTCTTGTACAATCAAAGATTCACTTTTTAATCCTTAAAGTACTGTTCAATTTAAAAAATCATTATAATGTATATAAACAGTTGATCAACTAAGAATAATTTTTGATCAAAAATTGACGATTTCAGACACTCCTAATTGGAAAAATATAACAGTTAACCTAATTATTTTTTTAAAACTGTCGAAATCAAACGAGGACAGATTTCTCTCTCTCTCTCTCTCTCTCTCTCTCTCGAGATTTGTCAAATTCCCAGTCAAAAAATAAATTCATTGTCATTTCCCGGTTTTGCTCGGTCACATCAAATTCCCCGTCATTTTCCGGCTTAGCGGCCACCCTGCAGATAGTAACAAAATAGTAACATCGCTTAGAAAAGTGTCAATAGTGGTGCGAGTCCGAACTCCGTAAGTGCTTTTTGTTTTATCTTTAACGAAACTGAGGGTTAAATTAAAAAAAATGTCAGGTATAGAAATTTGACCTACCTTCTTTCCGTCTTCAATCCAAAGTAAAGTGGGATAGCCCTTGATATCGAACTGTCCACAAACTGCACGATGCTGCGTACAATCAACCTTGGCGATACTGACTGATTTGTCGTGGCGAAGACTGTTGGCAAGTTCATCCCAGGTTGGGGCTAGTTTTTGGCAGTGACCACACCAGGGCGCGTAAAACTTTACGAAATGATGACCAGATGACACATGTTTATCGAACGTGTCTTCAGTTAATTCTATAAGTCCATTCACAGCCTCTGGTATTGAAGGTGCAACTTCTTCATCTTCTTCTTCCTAAACACATACAATTATTTTACTAATAACAGGTTTAAACACAATTTATGCGAATAACTCAATCAACCAAGACAAAAAGTTTACAAACCGAAGGAATGCTGCCAAGTTGTTCATTGATGAACGAAGTTAAAGATGGTAAGTCGCGAGTTCCTCGGAATTTCGTACCTTGGCTTTCTCCAGCCTTGAAGAATTTGAGTCTGCAAATATAGATTCGGTTTATTAACGGTTATTATAATTTTTTTTGCATTTTTCCATATAGTTTGAAGGTACTGAATTATTTATTTATAATAATGTCATTATATTTACGTTGGGTATCCGGTCACGTCGTGCTCAGAGCAAATCGCATTGTCAGT
The DNA here is from genome assembly GCA_010014905.2 of Druon quercuslanigerum. Taxonomy (NCBI): domain Eukaryota; kingdom Metazoa; phylum Arthropoda; class Insecta; order Hymenoptera; family Cynipidae; genus Druon; species Druon quercuslanigerum. Next base: position 26,185 of record JAAAKG020132654.1, read on the forward strand.
CGTACAATCGACTTTTCCAATGCGAATTCGACTATCCTCGTCCTCGTTTAACATTTCGGCAAGTTGTTCCCATATGGGACCCAGTCTTTGGCAATGGCCACACCTGAAATTTATGCAGAAAATAAAATAAAATCTCCAATCTATTTTTCTTGAGTGAATCTACAATATCTACATAATATCCTGAAAGTGCTTATCAAAATCCCAGTCTTTTCCCATATTTTCCCGGTCAAAAATTGAATTTTTTATGATTTAGTTTTCATCAATTTTAATAATAATTATTCAATATTAATTTCTTTGTTATAGAAAACTTGAAAAGAATTAAACATTTTGAAACTTCAAGGTAAAATATATCATTTAAATGATTGTAAAAGCGATTTCAGACTTCACAACCCAAAACGTTTTAAAAAAATGGGGAAATGGGGTGAATTTTTAACAAAATAGTGGAATATATAGGGGAATAAATTCCTTGAAATAATATTAATATTGTTACTACATTTCTCAGATTGTAAGTTGAAATATAGCGCACTTTAAACAAAATAGCTGGTTTTCTTGGCTAAAACGTCGAATGTATTAGAAAAAAATTTTTTACCCGAAAAGATGAATTTTCAATAAAAATCAACTTTCAACCAAAGATGACAAATGCTCATTCAAATAAGTTTAATTTTTAAAAAATTTCAACGACACAGAAGCATTTAAAACCAAATAGTTGAATTTTTAAGAAAAAATACCAGTTTTTAGCCGAGAAAGATTAAACTTTAATGAAAAGAAGTAGAATGTTAAACGAAATAATTTAATTTTTAGAACAAAAAAACGAACCAAGAAAGATGAATTGTTAATCAAAAAAGATGACTTTTCTAACAAAGATGAACTTTCAAACAAAAGGACAAATTTTCTATCGAAAAAGACGAATATTTAACAGTTTCATTTTTGACCAAAAAAGATGACATTTTAACAAAATAGTTCAATTATCAAAAAAATAATGATATTTCTCAACGAATAATGGTTTTTTTAAAACTAAAAGTGAGTACTTCTGAACACAAAAAGATATAATTTTTAACAAAAAAATATGCTTTTTTAAGAAAATAATTAAAATTTAAATCAAATATTAGAATTCTGACCAAAAGAGATTAATTCTAAACCAAAAATATATTAGTAGACATATCATTGATAAATAATTAACTTTCAATAACAAAAAAAGACTTATACCAAAAGATTTCCATTTATTTCTGTACCTCGGCCGTATTAAAACATACGTAAAAATGTACTCGTCCTATGTAAAAATGATTAATAACAAATTTATAGATTCTTCTTTGGTGAACAACTTTCGTCTATTTATTTTTTTCGTACATTGCGTCGTTTTTCCAAAAATTTAATTTTTTTTATTTGCAATTTAATTATTTCAAATAAAAATAGAAATTACGTCTTTAATCAAAAAATAATCAATTACAAATTTGTAGTTCTTTTTGGGTGAACAACTTGTTTAATTGTTTTTTTCGTAGCTTGCGTCCTGCGTCGGTAATTTTTTTTTAAGAATAAAATAAAATATACGCACTCTTTCGTATAGTGATACATAAAAAATTTGTAGATCTTTTTGAGGTGCACAATTTTTGATCATTCATCTTTTTCGTATCTTGCATAGTTTTGCCACTAAATGGAATTTTTTATTTTTCGTTATTTTTTGTGCGATCAAAATTTGAATTTTTAAAAACATTTCGAGAGTTATGAGAATCTTGTACGGCGTTCCAAAATCAATGTATCTATTATTCGAACTTTTTTTCATACCGAGCGTTGTTTGCCTTAATTTTTTTTAACTTCGTAAATGCCATAACTCTGATAATTTTCTTTCTACTAAGAATCTACATATTACTTTTTAAATATAAAAAAATGGTCTCAACCATTTTGAAAATACTTTAACTTTTTGAATTTTTATCTAACATTTTATACAATCTATTCCGATTAGTCAAGTGGCCTCAAAACATCGACATTTGATGGAATCCGCTAAAGTAATTTTTCACAAGAAGCCAATACCTTCTCATTGAGATGAAAATATAAAACAGGGGGTTTCGGCCTCTTTTTTCAATTTCCGACTTTCAAGCGTTTCCTAGAACGTGGTCGACGTTAGAAAAAATTGGAAAAATTCAAATATTCTTTCAACATTCTTTAATGCATACATTTTTCAAAATTCGGAAAGACTCATTTTTTTACGTGGATTTATTTACGAATCGTTGATCTTGTGAGCAAAATAATGAAGACAGGAGGCTGTTTAATGGCTCCAATCGTGCACTTTTGTGATGCGAGTGCAGTTAGATAACCAAATTCATGGTAAAATCATTCATACGCAAGAAATGTCATTGTAAATATTCTAAACATTAAAAAATGATAATGCGTGGACCGCAAAGCGGGCAATTGGTAGAAAAAGTTTACCTTTACCTTAGCTTTTCGATGAAAATAGTAACTCTAGAAGCAAACTCCCCTGCAAAATTCGTGTCAATCCTTTTTTGCCCAAGAATAATTTTATTATAAATCTACTTCTTGAACTGCACTCGCATAACAAAACTGAATACTTTCAGCCATTACATGGCTTCCTATCTTCATTTGTTTTTAAGATAAGGTATTTGTAAATAAATCCCCGGAAAAAGTAAATTATTGAATATTTGAGCAGTTTGAAAAAAGTATTGCATCAAAGAAATTTAAAAGAATATCTGTGCATTTTTTCAGATTTTCTCTAACATCTGTTATTGGAAAGTTTTGCCCTCTCAATATTGACAAAATTTCTTTACAATAAGAATAATCATATCATTGAATTCAGAATACTTTAAGCTTTCAGATTATTTCTATTAAACGATTTATAGATTTTTTTAAAGCGAGCTGCAATAAAAAGAAGTGAAGGGCCTCGACTTTAGTAGAATTTTCGATTAATAAGAATTAATTTTTAACCAAAATAGTTGGATTGTCTTATTGGATTCTGTAAATTTACTACGAATTTAAGCAAACAAAAATAGAGAAAGGGGTAAATGTAAAAATGAGGAATATTCTTGAAAACAGAGGAAAAGAGGGGAACAAGGAAAATAGCGTAAAGTCCGTCATTTAATAAAACGCATTGAAAATTCTTTTAATCTAAATTAAGAATATATTTGCGTTTCGGTGACCCAGGATCTAAAATATAGATTTCGGATTTTCGGTAGGAAATCATACTTCAAGCTGTGATTTATTCCGTAACATTATACTTTTCTGTTTCTAAAATAAAGAAAAATGCGTGCATTTTATGTTTGAAAACGTGCACATTATTAATGATTAATTATACAAATTTGGGCTACCTATGTAATTACTCTGTTAAATATCTAAAAAAGAAACTTTAATTTTCAAACATAAAATGAGCTTTAGTATTTCAAAGATCCATCAATACAAGCTTTATATTCTTTTAAATCTATGTTATAAAAGGATCATTTATTTTTGAACGTAACATAAACTTTAAACTCATAAATATGAAATAATCTTCGATATTCTAAGAAGAATTCCTTTTTTTAAGATTAAGGCGATATTTCCAGGTGCCCTGACTGAATTTAATTTTAAATTAAACTCTAAAGGAAATCTTAAAACTCGCAAAAATATGATGGGAAATAGGAATTTTTTAAACTTGTCCTACAATCATTTTTAAAACTAATTTTTTAGTGCTGCAATAAACAGGCACGACTTCACATAATCATAGATCCATTGAGCTGGGCGATTAGTTTTAAAATGCCTGTAAGATAAGCAAATTGTGATAATACCACGGCAAATATGAAAATGAGATTATTATATCCAATAGAACCATGCCTGTTATTTTTAAATTTTATTATCCAGACATAAACCATGATACGAAATCCAATGTAAATTCCCTTACGTCTGCCCATTTTTACAAAAGATGGAAAAATTAGGGTTATTTTATTCAGATAAATAGGAGCAAAATGATCTAAAATAATTAGGAGATTAAGTAAAATCTTATCACATTGAAACAAAACAAAAATTGTAAGTTGAAAAATTAAACATAAATTGCAGGTTGACTAATAACTATGTACGTGTCAAAGTATGTTACATACATAATAAACTTTTATCTCCAAGTTACGAGTGGAACTAGTTATCTTTTCAGAACATATTTTTCAAGATATGAATTCTTTCTAAAAATGGAAACAAAGCTTATCATTATTCTTCATCTATTTTTATGTGCTTCTATTGCAAATTTCTATTCTGATTTACTATTTTTTTCAAATTCCTTCAAGCCAATTTAAAGAAATACATTACAGTAAAAATATTCAGAATGTTGTTCAACAATGAAAGACCAATAACCAAAAATGAACATTCGAAGAACGAAATTAATTTTAGGTTTTCTATTATTTAGATGCAATTTCAATAAGATAGGGTCTGCCCATACCGATAAAAACCGGGAATTTTTCAGGTCCCCTCATTCATACTTAAATTTCGGAATCCGTAGACACAGTCTTTAGATTAATAATTAAAATAGATGTAATATTGAAAATAATTCTTACCAAGGTGCGTAAAACATGATAAAATGATTTTTTTTTTCGATGGCATCCTTGAATGTATCTTCTGTGTATTGAAGAGTATGAACATCTTCTTCATGAGCAAGTCCACAATGAATAATCGTTAGCAGGAAGAGAAAACCGCCTTTTCGAAACATTATTGATTCCAAAGCTTTCTCGGTAAATGCAGAAAAACTTAAGTTCAACGATATGTATAAAAAAACCGAGAGAAAAAGCAACCCCAGGTGATAAACGCTCGGCGAAACCCAAGCTTGTGAGGTTAGTTTATACTAAATTTATATTAAGGGTCTGAAATTCCACAAGCGATATTTTACAGTTAACTAAATAATATATACACTAATCAATAAACTTTATATATAAGTAATTTAATTGTAGACTAAAGTCCTTTTACAATATCCTATTTACAGTTTACAGATTGAAAACACGGACCCATATGAACTGCAAGAACGGTCCGTCGGTCCGGTCAATCCATTGGCTCAGGTCAGTTTCTGTGGGTGTGGGACGTGGGGTGGGCGGGCCACCGACGACGTGGGCTTCTGGTACGTTGCTTCCAGGATATGGCTAAAGAGAGCGCTGGAAATAATCGTTATTGGCGCTTACATTTAAAACGCTTCTCACAAGAATTTTAAAGTACTTTAAATAGTTCTGTAACATTTCTGAAAAATTTAAATCAAAATAAATTTCCCTTTTTGAATTTAAAGACCTTCAAGTTTCGACGTATTCAAATCAAGAAATTCAGAAACTTTCAAACTAATTGGCTTTTTTAAGGCCCTTAGAATGTGTGTAATGTAATATGTGGAGTGCAAAATTGGCTAATTTTAATTTTTTTGTTTAATGTTTTTTTATGCATTTATTTATACGTATTTTCAATTAAACAATTAAAAATTTAATACTGTTGAACTGCTCAATTAAAAAAGGTAAACTTTTAGAAATTGTACAGTTCAAAGATTCAGATTCAGTACAAAAAATATAAATCCGCGTTATCATAATGTTGTCAATTGAAGAATGAATCAATAAATTTGAAAAGTTTCACAATTAAATTTTAAGTTACAAACATTAAAAATTAAACGATTTTTTTTTAAACTGAACACGTTTTAAATTATAAGAGTTGAATTATAAGAAGTTTTAAGTCAATAGGTGTGAATTAGTTTTTCGAAACCAAAAATAATTTTAAATTTTGTCAGGAATGTCAAAGACAAACTTTTTTATTATCTTAAAACCATTAAAAATCTGTAAACATCTTCAAAGTTTTATTTAAAAACCTACATTTTAGTTTAAATTAGTTGAAAAGTTTTCAAAACTTTGAAATATCTTTTAAAATTATTAAATTTTTTAATAGTTTAAAAAAATCTTGTAAACTTAAAACAATTGTTATAAAATTTTCCAGATTCTTTTTTTGCTCGGTTTAGCATAAAAAAAAAATTTTACACAAAATAATAGTAAAATAAGGCAATTTAAGTTTGAGGCTGGCTCCTAGTTTAACGCCATTAAAATTTCATTATTTTGAAATTGTAAGTGTTAAAAAGTCACTTTTCATCAATCTGAATTACAATCCCCAATGGATTAAAAACAACTCAATTACATAATAAATATGATTTATTGCTAAAATTGATGTGAACATAGAAATTATAAATAAATAAATAAAGAACTCTCTTAAAATTACTTTTATAATACGCATACAATAAAATATAGATAATTATCTACTTTTCTAGGAATGCTGTTTCCTGTTCTTCCTTTAATATCCTATTTCGTATTAAATTTGTGGGACACATTATTATAATAGGGTTGTGGCATAAATTTTAGATAATATATTTTTTAATTTAAATAAAATTTATGAAAACGTATCATATTTACAAAAATATTTGAATACTTCACTTCTGAGAAAAAAAGTATTAAAAAAAAGTATCCAAAAACCCTATGTAAACAACTTTGTGAACTTGAAACGTCACATCCTGCAAAACGCTAAACCAACCAGAATCTCTCGGCTGGCGATAAAATTTTTGACCATTCATATGTCGACTTTTAGCACATTTACACTGTCACACTTTACAAATCCCAGTTTAAGCGAAATTCCAGGCTTTTTAAACACTTTTTTTTGGTGGTTTTTGTACTTTTTGAACACGTTCTTCACACGTTACTTATTGTCTCATCTTCCCGCGAAAATTTAAAAACTATACCTTTTAAAAACTTTCCTCAATTAATTATATTAAACTTTTAATGCTCTTTTAATTTCACCAGGAAAAAATATATTTGAAAATATGCAACAGCCCCATTTTAACATTCATGATATAATGAACTGTGTACGTTACAAGTACGCATTGCTCCAGAATTAAACGGAAACATAATCATATTGTACAAATTAAAAAATTAAAACAGACGTAAAATTCTAAAATAAAAATACAAGAACAAAAAACATTCAATATAAAAAGACAGGTACATTACAGGTACAGGTGCTGATTGACAAAAAGGGCTCAATAATGAATTATATAATCGAAAAAAACGTGTAATTTGATGAATTTTTATAATATTTTAAGATAAAAAAAATGTCTAGAGATAGGGCACGACCCTTAAGGTATCCAAAAGCGTTAAAAATGCAATTAATCCTTTAATTTTTAACAGAATTGTTAAAGCTTCACAGAAGAGATGTAAAACTATCGTTTGAGCAACACAAGGGATAAACATTTAATTTGATAAATAAGTGTAACTTTAAAATCACTAAAACTCATCCCTTAAGACATAACACTCTTTTAAAGTGTTTTTTTTTCTTCAGAATTTTATGAAAATTGTAAGCGTAAACTATAACAAAAAGTTTTGAAGTAAGAAAATGTAATTTTTTTACGAATTCTTAAGGGTGAAAAAGAAACAAATGTTTATTTTAAGGGTATCATTTTCCATAATTGTATACCGAAAGTTGTTATATAATTTAAGCTTCTTTTAATTTCAATTTCTTAAAATTCAGAAGACAATTAAAAATTACGTTAAAGGGTAAAATTCTGAGAATCTCAGGGTGAATTTATTTATGAAATTTTTCGTTTTCATGTTATTAACGCGATAGACTTACATGTCTCTGTGAAGTTATTATGATTATTTTTCAAAATATAGAAATTTTTTACCAAATAACACAAAATGAGGGAGTGAGTCTTTAAATTATCAAAATACATTTTTTTAACCACCCTATTTTATATGATAAATAGGAAAACTACATTTAAAGCAAGTCCTACAGGAACAAATAAAACAGCGAAATAAAATCAAACCATACAGGTTTTTTTCTAAAATAATGCCCTTGACCCCTGTTAAAATATTAACGAATATTTACATAATATTATCTAAAGCATATAAACTACCGTTAAAATATTGGCCTAAAAATCAGATAAATTCTAATAAAAATTGCGTCAAAATGTTTTTCTTTTCTAATGCCATTTTTCAATTTTTTTCAAATTTTAGAATGTGGTGTAGGTTTTTCTTTGGCGATTTTTTGCAATATTTTGCAACTTTTTTCAATCTAAATTTGTAGAAAGATCATGATGTAGGTATTCTGTCACGAAGATACGAAAGAACTGCTTCAGTTCCTTTCTCCAACGTCGTATGCCTTGGTTGTTTGAAATAATTCCCTGTCAGCAATAAAGTCCTAGAACAAAATTTTAAATTATTGAATGAAAATATAGTTACAATCAAACATTAACATATAAATACAACAAAAAACATACATACACATCTTCCTACTTAACTTTTATAAACATTAGGGTGTCCAGCTAAATCCTTATTTTTATATTTTATCAATTGCTGAAGCGAAAATTACTTTCTCATGAGAAGAACGTTATTCTATCATTCATATAGATAAATCAAAAATTTGTAGATATAGTTGAAGCCATTTTTAGGGCAAAAATTGTTCTTTTATTTTCTAGTTTTTAAATTTTTATTCTAACTAAGACTAAAAATTATTCGTAACAGTGTCAACTAACTTATAAATTTTCTACAGAATAAAAAAACAAAAATAACTTTATCTAAAAGAGGAAGATTTTCCCGCTTCAACAATTTTTAAAATCCATAAATTGAGATTTGGTTCGGCACCCCAATAAACATGCAATGGCAGGGTGGCTGTTTAACACAAAAGAAAAAAATTTCTGGTTATTTACCGGGCTCGCAAAAAATTTTAACGGTTCCTGAAATTAAAAAATTCAAACCCTTACGTCAGACTTTTTTCATTTGGATATATTAAAAACTAAACTCTAAATTGGAACCCTCAAAGTGGAACTCTGTCATTTTTAACTTTTAAAATTGAAATTTTAACATTCCTTCATTAAAATATTTTGTATTTAAGCTTTTAATAATTTACACGTATATAATAGGAGCTATTACGACTTTTCAATAAAATTTTTTTTAATTAAATGCAGTTAAACTGATAAAAATAGAAAACTTTTATAAATCGTACAGTTGAAATATTCAGATTTTTTAACAATGTTTTTCTTAAGTAAAATCTTTTTAAATTGTAAAAATGACAATAGAACAATTCTTGATTTGAAACTTTTTCAAATAATATGAAATTAACTTACAATTTAAAAAGATTTTACTTTAAAAAAAATTTGTTAAAAAATCTGAATATTTCAACTGTACGATTTATAAAAGTTTATCATTTTTTCAGTATTACTGCATTTAATTAAAAAAATTTATTTTATTTATTATATTTTTTTATTTATATTTATTTATTTTATTTATTTGTTCTATTGTTATTTTTACATAAAAATTCGAAAAAAACGAATTTTTATGTAAAAATGACAATATAACAATTCTTGATTTGAAACTTTTTAAAATAAAATGAAATTAACTTACAATTTATATTTACAATTTATATTTATAGTTGATTAACTAGAAACTTTTTTTTATCAAAAATGTTCAATTTCAAAAGCTTTTAATCTTTAGCTGTTCATGTCTTCAAAACTGTATTTAAAATAATTTTAATTAAAAAATGTTTATGAATTGAAGTTTGTTTAAGTAAACGATCTTAGAATAGAGCATTGAACAACTGAATGATATCATCCTTGAAAAATTTAACAAATGAACTCAACATTTACAAAAGTTGAAATTATTAAAAATTTGCACATAATTTCTCAAAAAAAAAAAAAAAAAAAACGAAAAGAAAGAGAGATTACTTAAAATTGCATTGCATCATACTGTGATATAAAAATTGTGATATTTCAAGTTATTGACCATTTTTTTCACAACTTACTTTCACACGAACTTTGGGATCATACAAACGTTCCTTAGTCCGTTATATTTAATTTTCCAGATTTTCAAACCGATATCTCAATTTTGGTGGAAGTGAATTATTGTGAAAAAAAGTCGGTAAAGTAGGCAGGGTGGTCGTTTTAATCAAAAAAAATTTCGCGGTCAATTCCCGGTTCGCAAACATTTTTCATAATCAATTAAAGTCAAAAATTCGAACTCTAAAGCCAATCATTTTTCAATTTAAATAAATAAAAAATTAACTGCAAATTAAAGCACTCAAGATTACACTCTTTATTTTTCAACTTATAAATTGAAGTTTAAAAGTTTCTTGATTAAAAATTATGTTTTTAAATGATCAATAACTTACAACTATAAAATGGAAAGTATTAGCACTTTTCAATTGAATAATTTTTAATTGAATGCATTTAAACTGAAAAATCATTCAATAAATTTGAAAATTTAAAAATTATAGTATTTTAACCAATCTTAAGTTAGAAACATTAAAACTTAAACCATTAAATTTTTTTTAAACTGAACAACTTTTACATTAGAATTTAAATTAATTTAATTTTATATAGTTTAGATATACTTGAAAGGCTTCAAAATTTTGTTTCAGTCTTCAAAAATATACATGTTTCAATTTTTTTCAAATTTAAAATTATTATTACAAGTTTTTCATTACTTTTAAATATATTTAAAAATTATTCGAATTGCAAATAATTTTTCAAAATAAAAAATCTTTTTCGGTACGAATAGCCGAATATTTTGAAACGCGTACTTCATTTAAATTATTTGAAATCATGTAAAGTGTTACGTACAGAAATTACTCAAATGGTTCTACACATAATAAGTGTTCAATTACACCAGCACACAAAAAAAAATTGTCTGTACACCGAGCGCCACCTACCTACAGGCATGTTTTTCGACCCGCTGAACACGAATTTCAAGTCAGTTAAGGCCGTCTAGGCTTCAAATTCGAGTAAATTGCAAAAAAAAAAAAAATTGCGAAAATTCGATGTTTTGGCAAAAAAAAAAAAATTTTTAGATCGAAGACAAGCATAATTTTCATGTATTTTGATCTGTTAAATACTAATTTCGATCGTACTTTAATCATAAACCGTTTAAAATCTAAAAAAATTGTAAAAAATCTTAAAAAATTGCAAAAATCGAAGAAAATTGGGATTATCTTGGTATAAAAAAATTTGTGGACCCGGATTAACGAAGATTTTCATGTAATTTAATCTGCTTCATCTGATTTTTCAATAAATTTGGCCCAGTCCCCTCAAACATTTATAAAATTGCAAAAAATGGATAAAATAGCCAGATGGTTCTGTTGCCCAGCGTCACCCCGAGGAGGTGCCCTGGTTGCAAGTACAAGCGATCATGCAATGAAATGAAGTTTGCACATCGAAGAAGTT
>JAAAKG020132655.1:0-14434 GCA_010014905.2 Druon quercuslanigerum
TCAGGGGTGAGCAGAATGCATCAAATCTTATCTATCTCGAGTACTCACTCCTGAAAGCCCGAATTCAGAAAGCACAGTAGAAAAACTTCAGGGAAGAGCTCCTCGATAAGAGAGTGCACGGCGTCTTCCACAGAAATGTGGAGGATCAGACAATGTCGTGCGATCTAACTTTCGCTTTCCCTAAACCACCCGGATTGAAATCGAGCACGGAGGGTTTCGGCATGTCAAAATGGTGTCATTTTCACCTTAACATGCCGTCGCTACATTTTGAGCCAAGACACTCCCGATGATAGCTGCAGGGCATGATATTCACACCCCGAGCATCTAGGACACATACTATCTAGTTGTCCAACTCATGCGAGAACGACCTACATCGAAAGGCTCACTGCGGCACTAAGAGTGCTTTATTACCATCTTTGTCACTCTTACGGCATTAACCTTAACATCGCTCCCCTAAAGGCTTCTAGGGAAATAGAGTCAATTGTCGTGAATGAGATGTGCCGAATATATTGGAACTTTATATGCTCGATATTTGTTTCCGGTACACACTCGAGGCCTGACATAGTTCTCCTTGACTTCGAGAAGCGAAACATGTTCGTTATCGCATTTTTGGCACCAGCTGACAAAAACATCATAGTCAAGGAGAATGAAAAGAAAAAGAGGTATAGAGACCTTGCAAGGGAGTTGCGACGATTGTACCTGGAATATTCTGTTAAATTAACCGTCCTTATCATCGGCGCTCTTGGAGGTGCCAAGCTTTCTCTGGGTTATAACCTAAAAAGCGATTAACAAATAGTACATTTTCTAACCAAAAAGTTACCAAATAGTTGAAATTTCCAGAAAACTATTAAATTTTTATCCGAATAGTATAATTTTGAACCAACGGAGAATAATTCTAAACCTTGAATATGAAAGGAGACTTTTTAATGAAAAAAAAATCAACTTAAGCAAAAAAAGAAGGCTTGTCCATCAAAAAATTATATTTCAAACCGAAAGGACTACTGTTTCATTAAAAAATATAAATGGTCCACAAAGCAGTTAAATCTTCAAAGCAAAGGAGATGATTTCTTGAAAAAATAATATAATTTTCCAGATGATAAATAAATTTTTTACCAAATAGTAAATATATAAGTAGTCGCGACATTCGAACTCAAATTGAGCAAAGTAAAGTTTTCAAAACAACATTTTAAAAAAGGAGTATAAAAAATATAAAAAATGGATTTTAGCTTCATGAGAAAAAGAACTACAAAGCCGGGAAAAAAAATTGAAAAGGAAAAAGAAAGGTTTGCTAGAGAGGTAAGTTTTAAACAACAGTAAAAAATGTACCCTACGTGCTGTTGGTGACACATTACCAGAAGATATTTTCTTTCTTCGTTAATAATCCCAGGTGGAAATATTATGGATAGTTTAGATCGATGGGTTCTACGAAGAATAGGCTATTTTTTCGTTACCGTTAAGAATTAGGCTAATTTAATTTCATATGAAATTTAGTAAACATGTAGAAGTGTTAAAAGAAATAAAATCTTTAAAAATGTCTTGTTTTGAAAGTTACAGGAGCCTAAAGTACGTTACAAACTGTAATACAAAATACTGGCGTTCAGAATTCGTAGGGAATGTTTCGAGAAATAATGGGTTATTTATTCATTCCTCCTGAAAACTTAGCTATTGCAATCTAAGGTTTGGAAATATTTTTAATTTTTAGATTTCCAGTCCTCCATGCAAGTCAGTAAGAGATTGGACTTCAAGTAATAGAATACGAATTTGAAGTAAAAATTCATAAAGTTTCCACAAATTTTGAAAATCTGATTTTGGTGGTCAATTGGCAATAAAGTTTGGACGAAATGATTTTTTGAGTCTTAGAAGATGGATTTGGGGCTAAAATTCAATAGTTTAGAAACCTGACATCAATTTTAGAGTTCTATTAATCATTATAAAATTCGTGGAAATCTACCGACTTAATAAAATTTTCTAAATTTTCGGGTCAACTCTTTTTTTGGTTTGTGACTCGAGAAACCGTCTTGTATTCGAGTTTCATGAAAATCATCTAATTTTATAAATTTGAATCGCTTTTTAGAATTTTTCACTTATACGTCAAATTCGCATTTTCAGATTTGAAAACCTCGTTCCTTTTTGACGTTTATTAAAATCTACTAATTTATTCAAAGTTTTAAAAGTTGAGTCAACTTTTGGAAATTGTTTAGTTTGGACACAAAATTTGCGTTCTGTACCCCCTAAGTGGTCCCTAACCTTACTGTACTGCCACACGTGCCGCGTAACTCTACTGCGCATAATTTAGTGTTATGAAACTCAACTGTGTCCATACTTAAGTACCCACTGATTATACTGAGCACTCTTACGTGACGTGCAACTATAATGTGCGTCCTTAAATTTCATGGAACTCTAGTTCGCTGACATATAACTGTTATGCAGTTGCACTGCGCATACATAACAACGCTTAACCTTACTGTGCAGCCATAGGTTCCGTGTAACTATACTGCGTGGAAGTCTACTGCGCATCCTTAAGAGTCATGGAAGTCAACTGTGCTCTCGCAAGTACTATGCAACTCTAATGCTTATCCTAATGATCAATACCGCTCTCCTGCGCATATTTTGTTCTCGCAGAACTCTTTATCCCAATTTTAAGTTAACTCAATAATTAAATTCCCCCTCATAAACTGTACCTTCTTCTGTTTCACATAACTTTGTCAATTTCTCAAATATGATTCATGGCTGTGATTTTGTTATTACTTATGATAGCGGTGTGATAAAAAGTCAATTTTATAACAAATGGCTTAAATAATGAGTGACTAATGAGTGATTTAAACGCAAAAATAAAGATAGAATGTAACTTACAATTATGTGTATGCATATTTGATGTAGTTTAGGGAAGATGAAACAGCCATAATTTAATATACATGTATAAAAATTTTTAAGATCCTTACATGGAGCCCCAAAGAATACTCCATAGGTTCTAATTAAAAGTTTAAAGTAATAGTAAGGTAAATGATCAAATTAAATTAACACTGTTTGCAAATATAATCATGATTAGATAATTCTTAAAATTTTGTCAAACAATTGATTTCTTCTAGAATTCTCAAAATAGGCATATGGTTACTCAATTTTTTTGTACGCTATTTTTTATGTATCTGTTTTTTGGACTTATATCAGAAAGAATTTTATCATACTTCTCTTCTAAAATTCTTCTATAATATTAAATAAATTCGAAAGAAATTTCTGTCTTCAAATTAAGGTTTTTAATTTATTTGTGTATGACTGTATATATCAGCGTATGCAATGTGTTGATTATGCTGCGAATAGTGTAATCTTATAAAAAAAATACTAGTTGACAAATATGCTCAGAAAATTGTATGACAGCTGCACTATTATGCCTGTATTAGAAAATAATATGAGTTGCCGGCAACCAGAAGAGAAGCATTTTTTGCTGTATATTTTTAAGTACCTTTGCTAGAAAACTCATAAAATGCTATATAGATCAGAAAAACATTATAATGGTTAGCTAACGGGACAAACAGATAAAAAACTGTTTAAAACTCCGATGTATTTGGAATAAAGCATCATGTATATTTTACCCTAGAGCCTAATTTTTACTGAGGTTTTATATATGAAAAAGTCGGAAATTTTGGTGTGTATTTGTGTAATACAATTATTAAAAGTTATGCAAATATAAATCGTTTTTCTACAGACTATTTATACATTACGTTAGCGTAGAAGTTAAAATCAAGGATTACACCATCTTAATGTTAGATACTTTAAATTTTTAATAAAATTTCTATAAAAATATGTTTAAGATATGTTTTTGCTTAATAATACTCTAAGACTCTTTCTCATAAATAATATATTATAAGCCAAGCGCAATACTTTTTATTTTTTCGTAGAGGAGGCTTAGTAATAGTAACGACTGCGAAAAATTTTAATTCTTTCAATTAAATGTTTATAAAATAAAAAATGTTTGATTAAACGTCCCGAATATTCTTCGAGACAAATCAATTAACCCATAATATTCATACATCATATCAAAGAGTCAGGAAGTTATGCTTATTCATATTATTTGAAAGATGTTTACAGTCAATATTTTCTCAATTACATAATTTAAAATTCATGTGGGAATGGAAAAGATTCATTGACTTCAGACGAGTCGATTAAACTATAATAATACATTATATAAAATAGTAAGAAAGTAATAGTCATATTCAATATGTGCTAAATCGGTATTTTATAATTAAACATTTTTTATCAACATTATTTATAGCTGATGCTACAGCAGAAGGGATTTTTTGATTCGAGAAAAATCGATCGAACTATAGTAATAATCGTTTATATTGAAGAGTACTGTATTATTATAAATATTTTGATTAAACTATTTAGACGTTTTTATTTTGACTCTCTCTATGATGGAGAAAATATAAACAAAATAAAAATATCCGAGATCAAATTCAGAGCTAGTTTAATCTCGTTTCTAAAATCTCGTATACTATGTTATTTACTTTTAATTTGGCAAAAAAAAATTTAAAAAGTTGTTTCATACCGTATTAGGTCACTGGAAAACTTTAAGGAATTTGGGGTACGGGTTATATTAATAAATTTTATTTAAATTTGGATATTATTTTTTTGGCATTTAAACAAAAAATATAATTTTGCAAAATAAAGGCCACCTTACCACCATGTCGACTATTCAGCTCGCGATTTTTTCCTTAACGTAGGCCTTTATTCTTTACAAATTAAATACATGAACACATGCTCATTGACAAAAAATACAAAAAAAAAATAAAAGTCAACAATCTCATAAAATTAGAATAATTTTTTTTAAAGTATTGACTGGGGAGAAAAATGTCTAATGCGAAACAGTTGTAGCTTTTCAAGTTATCAAAGCCTGCTATGAAAATGCATTACTTCAGAAAAAATAATTTACAGACCTATATTTTTTCTTTACGTTCGGTAGTGGAATCAAAGCGAGTGAATATGTGAATATCGATGTGACTATGTTAAATTTGATAAAAATAGCTTTTTCAGCCTTCTAAATAGTGATGTAAAAGAAACAAAGTCTTCACTGAAATCATTTCCATAAAATAGTAATTAAGTAAAGGGTCCGCGGGCTATGCCTGTTAAATGACATTTTTTGTGAAATTGATTTTTTTTATTTTGTGGAACATTTTTTATATGCAGTTAATTGCACGAAAATGAAGCGACAAAATTCCTTTTCGTTTTTTTTAAATGGATTTTCGAAAATCGCGTTTTGGTATCTATAGCATAGGTCCTCGGTCTAAACCTGTTAACTGATTATGGCGTCTTATGGGAAGTCCGTGCTTTTTCTCACCTCAGCTCAGTTTAGTTGTGGAATAGGCCAGCGAGACACATGTCAGTGCATGTGCAGTTAAGTGTATTTGAGTGTCGAAAGTTTTTTATGGCTACTTACACGTCACTTTCGATGTTGTCGTCAACAGATCGCTGTAAAGACGAAGGTGAGCCACGCGTGTCATTTACTAACACTCAGCAAATTTTTGCAAGCACATCGATGTTCGGCTAGCGATTCCAAACATTTTGACATATAAAACTTGCTAAGAGCTTGAAAAACAACGCAGAAACATGTGAACCCGTAAAAAATAAAAAGTCAGTGGTAGAACACTTCATATAACATTTCAGACCGCTTGATCCCTTTCAGATAACATATGAATAGCTTTCAATTTCCATATAACGTTCAATGTCGATTTAAGTGTTAGAAAACTAACTTTTATATTTTTTCTTTATTAAATGAACTAAAAACTTGGATGAGTTTTAAAAAATATCAAAAACTGTATGAAGAACAACGATTTTCCTTCACTGTGTAAAATTTCTAAAATGTCGGTTAACATGCTAGGACCGCGGACCCTTCAAGTATAGTATACCTTATAACTTAACGCAAAAGAGAGATCGCTGAACTTAAAAATACGAAACGGGGGCAGGCAGCTCTTTTATGTTATGTGAAATCTAGTGAATTTATAGACAACGTTAAATATTGTATTTCTTTAGATTTCTTCATAAATGTATGATAAATGTTCATCCAGAAATTACTGTACAAACTGAAAATATTCAGCCATTTACAATTAAAATAAGTTTAATCGGTTAAAATAAATTGCTGCACATGGTCATGCAGCCGGATATAAAAATATCTTTAGAATTTCCCATGTGCAAACAATCGTCAAATGTAGTCTAAGCAGATTTTTGATACATTTTAAGGACGCTATTCATCTGACAAAAAAATGTTTGTAAAGAAAGGATTCAATAACGTGCCGTGAAAAAAACGGTAAGTACGTTCTTTATGAATAAAATGATACAGTAATGACAAGATTAGAGAAGGCGAATTATATAATTAAACATTCCAGGCACTTATTATAATTATTTTTTTAAAGCTATTAACATATTTTTAATCGGCACAAAATGATATTTGATAAAACGTACACTTACTCAATTTAATGCCTTCTATCGTTAACTATAAAAAGGAACTATTAATGCAGGGATAATGTCAGATAATGAAAAAAAGTTAGAAAAAACAGTTTTTACTGATACTAAAATTAGACTACTGGTAGAAACCCAGATTCGTTTGTATATATAAATATTAAAAAACCGGACACGAAAAATATGATACCGAAAAAAGAGATCGCGAGTTTTGGCACTCGTAGGCATTCCGTTAAAAAAAGACTTTTTTTAAGAAATGACTTCCTGAGAAAAATAAATATTATTTCGGATTAAAGTTTTACACGTATTTTAAGAACGAAAAGAGGTATATTCTCAAATAGTTTCAAAATTGTTAATTTGATTATTCTAAACATAATTCCGTTTTTAAAGAAAGGAGATTTTGGACCTTTTTGCTTCAAGTAAACAAATTAACGAACCTTAAAGTCTAGCCGTCTATTTTGTAAATCTGTCTAAAACGATAAAATGATCTAAAACGAAAACCTGTTTTTGGTACCAGGACCGATTGTTGTCTCCAACTGATTCTTAAACAAGTACAAGAGAATGTGCTAATGCTGCAAGAATCTATCTTCATATTTGAGGTATTAATTTCGGCAAAAACTGACCCCTTTTTCCGCCAGGTTAATGTTTTTGTAGGAATTACACACTTTTTAAGAGCCGTAACATTATCAAAGACGTAATTATTGATGCTAGATGAATTATTATTTGAAAAGTATAATTTAAAGATTTATTAGATCAGTGAAACAGAAATGATCTTTTTTAAATCCTTTGAAAAAAACATTACATTTTTTTAAATGATTTAACTTGTTAATTAAAACTGTTATCGATTCTGCTATGTGCAACAGCAGAAATGTTACAATTTTTATAAACTTTTGTATTTTCAGACAATGTTTAGTCTGCACGCTGACTGAATCTGAATGAAACAAATATAATTTCTTTTCTTAAGCATGGCAAAATAAACAAAACTAGAGGTCACTCAAAGGGAAAAACAATTATATGTTTAAATTCTCTCGATTACTGATACATTTAAAGTTTGGATGAAAATCTTTATTGTAAAGAGCTCTTTTGGTTGGCGTACACTGTACGAATTGAACTGAAAATTTTCTTGTTATTTACGTAAGTAACAGGTTAATTCCGCAGCACTGTTCCGACCCAGGTTGCTTTGTATGCAAGATATTTTGTTTTAGGCTTTATTCACTCTACTTACACTCTTTTTATTAACTATTTGTAGCGAAAATTTCTTATCTTGGCATACTTCTCTATCTCCCTTCAAGTCCATGCACCTTTTCATGTAATCTCTTCTGTTTCTGGGGCTTCTTTTGTCTCTTCTAAGTAGGAGCTCATTCACACATTCTAACCATTCTTTCCGCAGTCTGCTTCTGGGCACGCTGCTATTTAGTTTACCTTGATAGAATTGTTTCATTATTTGTTCATGTTTCAATCCCTTAAAATCTCAAGCTATTTTTGATATTTTTTTTTTATGTTGCGATAGAGTCTTTAAATATCAAATCAAAGTTGTCTTTCAAAAATTGAGTGGGAGTATTAATAGTTGAATGAGTATAAATAATTGAATACCTACAAATTTTGCATTCGTCAGTTTTAATCTCATTTCTATGTCGAAAAAGTTTCGACTAGAGACAATTTTAAGCCGACTATCTCAGCCAAGACAAGGCTCGTGTTAAGACCAGCCAGAAATCGATGTCTTAGAGATGAATTCAAGACATCACCAAGTCGAACTCAAGTCGAAGCATTTTTACTCGGGACGTTTATTATTATTACTGAATTACAATTCATTTTTGCCTATTTTTAGAGAAAATATGAAATTATTTGCATAATTTTTTTCAAAATCTGTTAATTGGTTATTTCAAAGACGACGTGATTGAAAGTTAAGTTACAGCAGAGTCATCTGGAAGACTACAGTTTTCATCCTATAAACAATGATACTTTTCTAGGTAATTATCCTAATAAATAAATGTACACGTGTCTTATGTGAAATAAAGTAAGCCTTGTCATAGTATGAGCTGAGTTATTCCTATGCTTTTTTGAGAGAGTAATAGCGAAGTACACATTTTACACTATTGTAGTTCATAAAACTATGCTCCCTTTTTATTACATATACATCAGCCATGACCAGAATTCAAATGATCCTGGAGCATGTTCGAAGAGGCTGTTTTAACATTCCATGAGGTGCATCTAAACGACTGATATATGTACATGATACTTTAAATGTAAATGAATTTTCAGAATTTAGCTATTCCGCATTGAACATTTTTAGGTAAATTATTACACTTGTAATAGGTCTGTGGTGATTGTAAAAAGAGTATTGTAAGATTATACAACAAATTCATCAGAAAACAAGAAAATGCTTTTCTACTCTACTCACCCGGCTGGCAGTTTCTTTCACCGAAAAAAACGATATTCTAATATTAAGAGTTCCATATTCTTGCAGGAATATTCTCAGTAATATTCTTATTGAGGTAAACGAAATTCTTACTATAAAAGTATCTTCTAACCAAAGATAGAAAATATTCTTAAAATGAGAATATGAGTGGGGAAGAAGAAATGCGCAAAGGAAAATACGCCTTACTCTATTCAATAATTTACTTTAATGTTTCGTTCCACGTGCTTTTGAATCACTTTATTGTTTATGTAATTTTTTGAATTGTTTTGCGCTAAAGAAAAGAGGTAAGTAAGAATACAAATAATTAATTAGCTTTCATCAAAATGTGTCAAAATCTGGTTAGCAGATTATAATTTTCAGATGAAAAAATAATTTGTAATCCATACGTCTTTTTGACTAACTTAATTCAACAGCACTTAATTCTGGCACGATTTAAATATATTCATAATTTATTTATCTCGCTCAGTCACACCGAGACATAACCTCTAAAGTCTAAGAATAACTATAGCTTACTATCATATTGACAACAATATATATTCTTGGCGCAAATATTCTTCAACTTTGTGTGAAATTTTAGAAATAAGAATATCGTTTTTTCGGTTTTCGTACACTGAAAAAATATTTATGTTTAAAATCAACAAACGGCTCTGGTTAAATTAAATCTAGTTGAAAGGACCAGAATTTCTCGCTAATAAAATTATGGTAATACAGTTGATTAAACAATACCAAACTAACAATACCTAGTAAACGAAACCTAGTTTCATGACCGTGGCAACTTCAGCTGATAAATATGAATATCTAGTGTTTTTCCTTCGTAAGGAGGCGCCACGATCGGGCCACGTTGAGGTTTTTCTACGTTGTATCCAGCGCCGGATTTACCGAGGGGCACGGTGGGGCTAGTGCCCCAGGCCCCAGGGGGCCGAGAGGCCCCTCACCCCAGAAAAAATTAATAAAGTTCACGTACGTTATAGCAATTCCATAATTGTCCATAATTATAAAATATAGGATAAAAATAAAAACGTTTTAATTTAAGAATAATTTAGATTTATTTTCCTGCTTTCTCGAAATTTGGGATTTTTTCTGCCCTTAAAAGGGCCCTTTGAACTCTTTAGCCCAATTTTAAGTTAACTCAATAATTCAATTCCCCCTCATAAACTGTACCTTCTTCTGTTTCACATAACTTTGTCAATTTCTGTGATTTTGCTATTAAATATATCGTTCGCAGTACCTAAAATTGTACTTATGATAGCGGTGTTAATATAAATAATTAATAATTAAATAGTTAATAATAAAAAGAATTGAAAAATGTTAATCCTGCTCTGGTTGTATCTAGCAGGGAGACTTCGTGAAATATTGTGTCCAAATCTCGATTTCTTACACCACTTGTAAATGTTTTCAATAACAGTGGAGTAGATAGTTAAGATAGTTAATGGTAGTAAGATAGTAGATAGTTAATTTAATTATAGAAGTTGTTGTATTTACTACTTTTCAGTGAACCACATAACTTAGGTTAATACTTCGCATGATTTTTTTCAATCGATTATTTTATAAATTGTTATTAAAAAAGTGACTTTTTATACAGAATTTTTGCAGCGTTGGCTGACTTGATATCAACAAGAGTAGGTGATTTTTACTCTAGAAATGTTGTACGAACACGTAGACACAGTAAAAATTTGGGAGTATATTTTGTTACAGGTAAAATTATAAGGGCGTTCACTGTACCTTGGTAGGGATTCGAAAAGTGCGGTACGAAAAGGCAGATGTTACTGTTTTGAAATTTTCACAGTTGATGTCAAGCATGCTATGTGAAACTAGGTTTCTAGTTATGAGCATTATTCAAATCATCTCTTTCGAATCTATCTTTCGAACGCATTAATGTTTAGAATGTTTATAATACTATATTTTTTAGAGCATTATTCATGGCCGAAAAAAGATTTTTATGCTCGAACTATAAATAGAAATTCGAGTAGTTTGTTGGCTGGAAGTTCAAATCGAGGTTCTGTTATTGCCATTTAAATAATTCCGAAATAAACAGTAAGCGAATTGAGTAAAAATTTACATATCGACGAAAAATAAATTATGGTATTAATTGTATAGTTCTATAGCCAATCAATAATTTTAGATTTAGTTCTAGTATTTTTTATTTCTAATTGAATTTTTTTTTAATAATTGAAATTAAACTTATTATTATAAATAATAATAATTTTATAATGACATCATGATATTTAACAATAATAAAGTAATTCTTTGAGAAATATTTCAAACTTTCTAATTCAGGCCTCGCGAACTGGCTGACTTTCGTAGCCAAATCGTGGCGTATAGAAAGACCTTTTCATCTTAAATATCGAAAAACTTCATGCGTGGGGAATTAAGCATCCATATGCTCTACTTTTCTAGTAATCTTAACATACTTATGCTCGACTATGTATTCGTACCAAAGTACGAATTATTCAATATAAATGTTCTATTCAGAGCAAACTCGGATATCTCTGGCACGCGCAGTAGTGATTCTGTGTAGTTTTAAGTTGAAACATGGCCTTACATAACCTAAAAATACACAGGAATAACTACTGCGCATGCCAGAGGTATCCACGATCTGACGTTCTGGTGCTGGGGGATAAGCTATCTCTCTCGCACAGCAACGTGATTGGTCCTTTCAATTTTGCTCTATAAATAGCTCTTCACTTGCGTATACACGTAAACTAACTATCCTTAATTTAAAGGGGAGCGGTAAACAGCGAATCAGATTGATGCGCGAGAGATATAGCTTATCCCGTTAACTCATAGTCTATCTCTCTCATTTCGCCACCAAATGGCCTGGCTCCCTCCAGGTATATATGCTCTAAGATTTGCAATATTAGTATTTCACGTTGTGAGGTCAGCTGGCAAGATGTCTGTACAATGAGGGCTAAGTAATAATATCAATCTCGGAGGATAAAACTTAATTTAGTTAATACATTTAAAAAAAATTATTTTTCGTAGTTACAAAAAAAAAAATTATCGATTATATGTAAATGCACTTATCGTGCTCATCAATTATTTTCCAAGTTATTATATGAATTCAGTTTCGTCCAATGTATTTGATATTATTGTTTGGCCCTCAGCGAGCAGAGATCTTGAGTATCCCCACCTAATCTGAAATATCTAATGGTTCAAATTTACAAAGTGCGAACAACGCACCTTCTAAATTTCAATACCCATGACGTATAATTAGCAAAGCTGTAAAAATAATAAGCAATGCATTTAGACGTGGCTTTTTCAAATCTTACAAAATATTTAAGAAGTCACGAACGAGAAGATTATGGGTCGAATGAAGTGTTTTATTTCGTACCCCAAGAAGCGGACACATCGTTTTCAAAGTAATTGGTACAGTTGATGGAGTCTTCGTGCTCCAAGTTACGCACACTTCGTACCCCAAATGATTGGGAATCTGTATCTCACATTACTGTGCAGCATTCACATTAACAGTTTGTTTTTTCTGGCACTTATTAAAAAACCGATTTATTATTCTGAAGTTGCATAAATGTGTCTTCAAAAACAAAAGGGTCCGTCAGATTTCGTTGCACGAATATCAAATTCGTATAATTTGAAGCAAAAAAAGCTATATTAATTGTAATAAAATTATGAAATCAGTGCAAATTCACGCGTTTAAATTTCAAAGAGTTTTAATGTCTCAGCGACAAATGGACATATCTAAATGTTTAAATTGTGGTAATTGTACGTAATAGCATAACACTTCTTAAAAAATGTTATACTTTGTTTGATATATAATCCTTTAAATTTATATAAATTGCATCAGAAGAAAAAGTATAATGTTTACGAACAATGGATTCATATGAGAAATAATTATTACTTTGGGCTGTAGTTATGCACAAATTTGAAGAGTGACAAAAGGAACATTTACTAACAGTTCCAATATTCTTACTTCATTATTTCAGAAAAACGAAGGCGTCTTTAGGAAAAATGCAATTTTAGACTCGTTTTATCTCCAAGAGAACATACGAACAAATTCTTTTCCAGTCAGATTTGCTGTTTAAATTTTCTCACCATTTTTCATAGTGCGCAATTTTGCGGTAAAAACAGACGTTTTATAATACACAGCCATAAGAGCATAACAGAGAGAATCCTGTTTCGGTCTTTGATTTATTTATGCATGCCGACGTGACGACTTATCGATGTTTATTGTAAAATCTAATTTTAAGTAAATGCAAACTAGATTAACACTGAAACTGAAATGAAAATTTTACACTGTGCTTGATAGGCAATTTTTATAATCTTAATGCACGGGTATGTAATTAGGTTCACCAAAAACACAGGCTTGATAAATGAAATATAGCGTATATTTAGAATAATAAGTCACAAAATACAAAAAAACACAGGGTAGAGACAATTGGCAATTTTTTATGCTCACTCGAAAACGCGTGGAACAGAAGTGAAGCTTCTTGCGCTTCTCGCCCTTTCGGACCCTCAGGTACCGAAATATCGTTCTCTCTCACACTTATCTAATTATCATCCTCTACTCTAGTTTTTAAATCTGTATCGTAAGGTAAGGGTAAGGGTGAGTCATGCCCGGATACAGCAGCCGCTTATTACGGTGTTGGCTTTTCCCAGCCCTAAAAGCCTTGGCAAGACCAATACCAAATCTGGCTAACAGACGCTCGGTCCTGAATAACCCATTCTTAACAATTCTACTGCGAAAATTAGACTTGACGGCTTTTATATTTCAAAATTGCCGCACAATAATTTACCATCGCCTACGAAAACTTATTTTATATCATTCATTTACAAAAACTCTAGATATATTTTTCATTAATAGATTTGAAATATGAAAGAAACCGAATTAAAGTTGCGAAACGAAAGGTATATAAAGGATAAAATATTTGAATTTTCAAAATTACTCAGTCTGGTCGAAGGTCCGAGAGAAATTAATTAATAAAAAATAAACTGTTTAATCCGGAAAGATGCATATGTTATAAAAAAGCAATCATGGGGTGGTTTATTTAAATTAATTGACTAAACCGTAAACAAATGTTCTAAAGTGATAAAGGAGTAACTGCCTAAAGTATATCTAGGCCCGAAAAAGGATGACAATAACTTGAACTTGTGTCCAAAGTCTATTGGAAACTAGATGGGAACAATGATAACTTAGATAGTTGATGTCCCAATGTTGGTCTAAGCCTACAACGCGGTTGGGTATGCAAATTGGTGAGCTTGTAACTTTTCGATTTTGTAACTAGTCACTATCATTTGCTGAGCGTTTGCGATAGCAATATTTAATTATATTTCTTATATATTCTAAGACGTTTATATTTTTGTAACTTCGATTTAGTTTGCAAGTCTCGCCCCTGGCTTCCAGCACCACATAGCCGTCTTGGAGTCGAACTCAAGACGAGCCAAGTCGAGCACAAGACAAAATATTTTGACTCAGGTGGGCATTTAAAAATACCATACTGCTCTGACCTTTTACTGACTCTATCATTAATTGCACTGAGAGAAATTTTCACAGCGCTATCAACTTCATATTCAGTTGAGCATATTCAGTTGAATGACTTGAATATGTGA
>JAAAKG020132657.1:0-14433 GCA_010014905.2 Druon quercuslanigerum
CTCGGCTCAGAAAATTGGTGAAACTTCGAACGATTTCGAACGATAACGAGAATTTCTCGGCTCGATATGCATCACTACATGAGATATACCACACCAGATAGGTTGTCTAAATTATCCTTATCCTGCCTATTGGAATACTATCAAACATGGATATTACATCAAGTGAAACGTTAGAGTGTGTTTTTGGAACTTTTATATTTTTCAATTTTTCTTTAAGATCTCAACTATTCTTAACAAACGCATTGGTTTGTCCCGAGATTGGTTTTAAAATATTAAAAATATATTTTGCTACATTGTAAGTAGGAGATCCCACTGTAGAAATAATCAGTCTTCGATTTAAATTTGGTTTATGAACCTTTGGGAAAGCATAAGCTTTGGCAACAACACTGTTATGCATTTTTAATTTATATGATGTTTGTTCATTGATTAGCCTTTTCTTTTCCCATCTGACAGCAATATCATTGCATTTATTTTCAGTGGTTGGAATAAGACTAGGTTTGATGTTTTTATAAAGCATATCATTTTTTAAAAGGTTTACAACAGTTTTGATATAACCATTACGATTAGCCGCTACTGTAACATTGCCTTTATCGGTTTTTAAGAAAACTAAATCATTATGTTCATTTTGAAAGTTTCAATAAGTTTTTCACAATTATTAATATTTTTGAATTTATTCAAAAAATTATGACTTGAAATCATTTAAGTTGTAGTTTTTCTAACATTGAATTTTTTAGTTCCTTATTTTCTAGATTCTTAATACAATTTTCAATACTAGCAATCATACTATTTACCGGAATCTTATCTTTTTGTGACTCTAAATTTCTGTTTTTTAATAAATTAAACTTTTTAATCAAAATCGAATTACCTTTATTAACATTACATAAACGATATTTTAAGTAATTAGAGTGATGTCCTAATGTCCGACACAAGTCACATATTCTTGTTATTAAATATGTAATCGACTAATTATATATTGAAACCTCTTCAATTTTTTTGAGGTTTCAATTTTATATATATTTTTTAATTATTTAACACAATATTATCAGGTCAATTACTATAATTTCTTCGACATTTATACTTTGCGCACATTTTCTTATCTATTTATATTTTGACATAGGATGTTTTTGCTATGAAGAAGACCCACATTGGGGTCGAAACGTACGTAAGGAGTATTTTATTAAATAATTGACAACAACAAATCTTTTTTGTTTTTTTTTGTATGACAGTATGACCAAAAGAAGTTTTTCTGTGTGTAAATATCAAAGTTATTAAAAAAACGGTCAAAGAAAGTTTACAGTTGTTTTGGAAATTCCAAAAATCAACTAAATTCCAGCAGTCTGACTATTGTGTATACTGGTTGGCCGGTGTAGTTGGCTTTTAAAGCAAAACACTCTATTGAAATTAAAAAAAAATTTTTTTTTAAATAACGTCTTCCGGCAAAAGCTTTCTCTCCGGACCGGTGTATTTTCCTTGAGATTATGTGACAAGAATATTACGTTCAACGATTAATCCTCTTAGACGTATCGTGGATCGAGCGAAACCGATACTCGTCTGAAGCGCCTTAGTGTAATCCTTCCGGGAAAATATTTCGTGACCAAATTTTAAAATAAAAATGGAAAAGTTACATTTTAGCTTTAAAAACAATTTAAACTAACAAAAGGATATTTCAACAAAATAGTTCAATTTTAAACAAAGTTGTTGAATTTGGAACATAATAATGTAATCTCCAGTCAAATGATAATGATTTTAATCTAAAGAGACAAATTTTCATTCAAAAATAAAATAGTAGATTTTTTAAACTTAATAATTATTTTCAGTTTTAAAAAATTTAATCTGAAAAATATTAAATTAAAAAAAAAATTGTTTAGTTGAGTTTTTAGATAAAAAAATTAGTTTTTAACCAAAGATAAAACAAAATTTTAATAAAATATTTAAACTTTCAATTAAAGAAATGAATTTTCAACAAATAAGATATTTTCAACAAATTATTTTCAACATAAGAAAAATTATTTTCCGCTAGAATTATGAAAGCTTAAGCAAAAATATAATTTTTCAAAGAAAAAGTTGAACTTTCGAGAAGGTAGTTGAATTTTAAACCAGAAAGATTAGTTTCTAACAAGAGGACATAAATTTGAACTAAGTAGTTAAATAAGGTTAAATACTTCAATTTTCTATTACAAAATTAATTCTTTTACAAAAAAAGGAAACCTTAACAAAAAAGTTAAATTTAAACTAAATACCTTTATTTTTACCCGAAATCTGTAATTAAAATTTTTACTTCAAAAAACAAGTTTTAAGAAAATAGTTTAATTTTTTGATAATAAATTTTTAATGAGAAAAAATAAATTCTCAATAAAAAAAATATTAATTTTTATCCAAACAGTTGAATTTTTGAAGTTTTACCTTTAACACAAATATAAGAATTTATAGCTTATTAGTGGAATTAAAAAAAAAGAATAATTTGCTAAAAAAATTGTTGAATTTTGTAAAAATAATTGAATTTGAAAAAATGCAATTGTTAACATATAAAAAAATTCTGATGAGTTCTCCATCGAAAATATAATAGTAGACTTTTTAAACAAAAAGAAACAAATTTTAACCAAGAATAGTACATTTTCGGCTGAAGTGATTAATTTTCAACCAAAAAGGATAAAATTGAAACTACATAGTTAAATAATAAAACTGTTAGTTAAGTAACTATATTTTAACCAAAAAAGAAAATGAATTTTGAACTAAGAACGATCACTTTTGAACTAAAAATAGAATAGTTTATTTAGCGGTTAAAAAAATTAATTTTCAACCAAAGAGAACACGAATTTAAAAAAAAAATTGAACTCTTATGCCAAAAAATAACATTATAATTTTTAAAAGAAAAAATGAATTTTCTACCAAAAATAAAATATCTGCGAATTTTTAAACGAAAAACACAAATTTTTAATAAAATAGTTAAATTTTCATTTAAGTTTATTTTTTAACATAAAACTGCTTTAAATTTTTAATAAAAGATATAAATTTTTAAAACAGAAAGAGAAATTTTAATTAAATAGTTGAATTTTTAACCCACAAGAATTAATTAATTAATTAATTTAATTAATTCTCAGTTCAAAAAAAAATTTTGTAATACAAAAAACTGAATTTTTAGCCGAGAAACCATGAAAGCAAATTTTAATCTAAAAAATATCAAATTTTAACCAAAAATTGTGCAGTAGAGTTTTCAAATTTTAAAATTAGTTTTTAACCAAAGTAAAAACAAATTTCCGATAAAATATTTAAATTTTCAATCAAAGAAATGAATTTTCAACACATAAGTTAATTTTCAACCTAAGAAAAATTATTTTTCGCTAAAATTATGAGAGTTTAAACAAAAATATGATTTTTTAAGGAAAGAGATAAACTTTCGACAAGGTTGTTGAATTTTAAACCAGAAAGATTAGTTTCTAACAAGAGAAAATAAATTTAAACTAAATAGTTAAATCATGTTGAATACTTCAATTTTTTAATTGAAAAATCAATTTTTTCACAAAAAAGCAAGTTTCAACAAAAAACTTAAATTACAGCTAAATAGCTTTATTTTTGACCGAAATCTGTGATTAACATTTTTACTTAAAAATAACAAGTTTTAAGAAAATAGTTTAATTTTTTAATAATAAATTTTTAATGAGAAAAAATGAATTCTCTGTGAAAAATATAAAGGTATATGCCAGTACAATAGCAGGAATTTTTAATAAAAAAAAATTGATTTTTATCCAAGCAGTAACGTGATTAAATTTTTAGTTAAGCAACTTAATTTTTCAACAAAAGGTAAAACGAATTTTTAACTTGCAAGGATACATTTTTATCCAAACTGTTGAATTTTTAACTAAAAAATATAACTATTCACCGAAAATAAAAAAGTTACATTTTCAAGTATAAAAATTAATTTACAGGCGAGAAAGAAATTTTCAACAAAATAGTTTTACCTTTATCACAAAAAGAATAATTTTTAACGTATCAGTGGAGTTTAAAGAAAGAATAGCTTCCTAATAAAATTTTTGAATTTTTAAAAAAATTAATTAATTTGAAAAAATGCAATTGTTAACATAGAAAAAAATTCTGCTTTAAATTAAAAACACCTACTGAATCTAAAAAAAACGAATTTTCAACAATTTTTAACAAATAAGTTACTTTTTGGCCAAATAGTTTATTTTTTAACACAAATGGGCTTAAATTTTTAACTAAAGATATAAATTTTCAAACCAGAAAGAAATTTTTTTTTTAAATAGTTGAATTTTTAACCCACCAGAATAAGTTTCTAACGAAATGGTTCAGTTTTGAACAAAATTACATAAATAATTAATTTTTAAATTAATTAATTTAATTAATTTTTATTTTCATTAAATTAATTTATTCTCAGATCAAAAAAATTAATTTTAAATACAAAAAACTGAATTTTTAGCAAAGGCATTCAACTTGCAATCAAGAGAGTGAATTTTAATCTAAAAATATCAAATTAAAAAAAAATTGTGTAGTTTAGTTTTCAGATTAAAAAATTAGTTTTTAAATAAAGAAAAAACAAATTTTCAATTAAAGAAATGAATGTTCAACAAATAACTTAATTTTCAAACTAAGAAAAATTATTTTCAGCTAGAATTATGAAAGTTTGAACAGAAATATAATTTTTCAAACAAAGAGTTAAACTTTCGAGATAAAAATAATAATAAAAATAATAATAATAATAATAAATAGTTAAATTTTTAGCTGAAAAAGCGAATTTTTAACAAAATAGTTAAATTTTCAACCAAGCAACTGTGTTTTTGACTAACAAGTTCATTTTTCAAACCAAGCAGATGAATTTTCATCTTAAAAACATAAACTTTCAACCAAAAGTGGAATAGTGGAATTTTCATTTATAAAATTTAATTTAAAAAAGAATTTTATTTTCAACAAATAAGTTAATTTTTGGCAAAATAGTCTATTTTTTAACATAAAAAGCGCTTAAATTTTAATAAACGATATAAATTTTCAAACCAGACAGACAAATTTTGTATTAAATAGTTGAATTTTTAAACAACAAGAATAATTATTTAACGAAATGGTACAGTTTTGAACAAAATCATTTAATTAATTTTAATTTTTAAATAATTAATTAATTCTTAGTTTGAAAAAATTAATTTTAAATACACAATACTGAATTTTTAGCACAGGAGTTCAACTTGCAACCAAAAAAGTGAATTTTAATCTGAAAAATATCAAATTTAAAAAAAAAACATTGTGTAGTTTGTTTTTAACTAAAGAAAAAACAAATTTTCAATAAAATATTTAAATTTTCAATCAAAGAAATGAATTTTCAACAAATAAGTCAATTTTCAAACTAAGAAAAATTATTTTCAGCTAGAATTATGCAAGTTTAAACAAAAATATAATTTTTCAAAGAAAGAGTTAAACTTTTGACAAGATAGTTGAATTTTAATCCAGAAAGATTATTTTTTAACAAGAGGACATAAATGGAAACACACAATTTAATCAGGTTAAATACTTCAATTTTCTATTTTAAAAATTTACTTTTTACCAAAAAAAAGGAATTTTCAACAAAAAAGTTATTTAATTTTGAACTGAATAACTTTATTTTTGACCGAAGTCTTTAATTTAAATTTTTACTTAAAAAGACAAGTTTTGAGAAAATAGCTTAATTTTTTAATAACAAATTTTTAATAAGAAAAAATGAATTCTCTGTATGAATTTTTGATCAAAAAATATTAATTTTTATACAAGCAGTTACGTGATTGAATTTTTAGTTAAGGAACTGAATTGTTCAACAAAAGTTAAAACGAATTTTTAACTTACAAGGATAAATTTTTATCCAAACTGTTGAATTTTCAACGAAAAAATATCAATTTTTAATCAAAAATTGTGTAGTTGAGATTTCAGATTTAAAAATTAGTTTTCAACCAAAGAAAAACAAATTTTCAATAAAATATTAAATTTTCAATCGAAGAAATGAATTTTCAATGTAAGAAAAATTATTTTCGGCTAGAATTATGAAACTTTAAACAAAAATAATAAAAATAAAAAAATAAAATATATTGAGTTAAACTTTCAACAAGTTAGTTGAATTTTAAAACAGAAAGATTAGTTTCTAACAAGAGAACACAAATTTAAACTATATAGTTTAATCAGTTTAGATACTGTAATTTTCTATACAAAAATAATTTTTTTACAAAAAGAGGAATTTTCAAGCAAGAAAGTTAATTTTCAATTAAAAACCTTTATTTTTGACAGAAATCTGTGATTCAAATTTTTACCTTAAAAGACAATTTTTAAGAAAATAGTTTAATTTTTTAAAAATAAAATTGTTAAGAAAAAAATGAATTATGTGCCAAAAATATAAAGGCATATGCTAGTATAATAGTATACATTTTTAATAAAGAATATTAATTTTTATCCAAGCAGTTACATGATTAAAGTTTTAGTTAAGCAACTGAATTTTTCAACAAAAGGTCAAACGAATTTTTAACTTACAAGGATAAATTTTTACCCAAATTGTTGAATTTTCAACTAAAAAATATAACTTTTTACCGAAAATATAAGTTACATTTTCAAGTAAAAAAATTAATTTACAGACGAAAAAGAAACTTTTAACAAAATAGTTTTTACTTTAACACAAAAAAAAGAATTTTCAACTTATCAGTTGAATTTAAAAAAAAAACAGAATAACTTCCTAACAAAATTGTTGAATTTTGAAAAAATGATTAAATTTACAAAAATGCTTTGCTAATATATAAAAAAATCTACTTTAAATTAAAAGCTCCTACTGAATATAAAAACACGAATTTTCAGCAATTTAATAAAAATTTTAAACAAAAAAGAAGTTCTCTATCGAAAATATAATAGTAGACTTTTTAAACAAAAAAGAATCAAGTTTTTACCAAAAATAGTAAATTTTGGGCTAAAGTGATTAGTTTTCAAAAAAAGGGCAAAATTTAAACTAAATAGTTAAATAATACAATCGTTTGTTAAGTAACTAAATTTTAACCAAAAAATAAAATGAATTTTGAACTAAGAACTTTTAAAATAAAAATAGAATAGTTTACTCAGAAGTTTAAAAAAATTAATTTTCAAACAAAAATAAAATATCAGCCTTTTTGACTAGAAAGACTTAACTCTTAACCAAAAATAGTTTAATTTTCAGCAACAAAAACGAATTTTTAAACAAAAAACAAAAATTTTTAATAAAATAGTTAAATTTTCAACTAAGGAACTGGGTTTTTGACTAACAAGTTCATTTTTTAAACCAATCAGATGAATGTTCATTTTAAAAACATAAATTTGCAACCAAAAGTGGATTCGTGGAATTTTCAGACATAAAATTTAATATAAAGAGGAATTTAATTTTCAACAAATAATTTAATTTTTGGCCGAATAGTTAATTTTTTAACACAAAAGAGCTTAAATTTTTAATAAAAGATATAAATTTTTAAACCAGAAATTTTTTTTTATTAAATAGTTTAATTTTTAACCCACCAGAATAAGTTTCTAACGCAATGGTTCAGTTTTGAACAAAATAAATAAAATAATTAATTTAATTATTTAAATTTTTATTTAATTAATTAATTCTAAGTTTAAAAAAATTAATGTTAAATACAGTAAACTGAATTTGTAGCAAAGGCGTTCAAGTTGCAACCAAGAAAGTGAATTTTAATCTCAAAAATATTTTTAAAAAAATTGTGTAGTTGAGTTTTCAGATTAAAAAATTAGTTTTTAACTAAAAAAAAACAATTTTTAATAGAAGAAATAAATTTTTAACAAATAAGTTAATTTTCAACCTAAGTAAAATAATTTTTCGCTAGAATTATGAAAGTTTAAACAAAAATATAATTTTTGAAAGAAAGAGTTAAACTTTCGACGAGGTAGTTGAATTTTAAACCAGAAAGATTAGTTTCTAACGAGAGGACATAAAATGCAAATTTAAAATTAAATCAGGTTAAATACTTCAATTTTCTATTACAAAATTAATTCTCTTACAAAAAAAGGAAACTTTAACAAAAAAGTTAATTTTAAACTAAATACCTTTATTTTTACCCGAAATCTGTAATTAAAATTTTTACTTCAAAAAACAAGTTTTAAGAAAATAGTTTAATTTTTTGATAATAAATTTTTAATGAGAAAAAATAAATTCTCAATAAAAAAAATATTAATTTTTATCCAAACAGTTGAATTTTTGAAGTTTTACCTTTAACACAAATATAAGAATTTATAGCTTATTAGTGGAATTAAAAAAAAAGAATAATTTGCTAAAAAAATTGTTGAATTTTGTAAAAATAATTGAATTTGAAAAAATGCAATTGTTAACATATAAAAAAATTCTGATGAGTTCTCCATCGAAAATATAATAGTAGACTTTTTAAACAAAAAGAAACAAATTTTAACCAAGAATAGTACATTTTCGGCTGAAGTGATTAATTTTCAACCAAAAAGGATAAAATTGAAACTACATAGTTAAATAATAAAACTGTTAGTTAAGTAACTATATTTTAACCAAAAAAGAAAATGAATTTTGAACTAAGAACGATCACTTTTGAACTAAAAATAGAATAGTTTATTTAGCGGTTAAAAAAATTAATTTTCAACCAAAGAGAACACGAATTTAAAAAAAAAATTGAACTCTTATGCCAAAAAATAACATTATAATTTTTAAAAGAAAAAATGAATTTTCTACCAAAAATAAAATATCTGCGAATTTTTAAACGAAAAACACAAATTTTTAATAAAATAGTTAAATTTTCATTTAAGTTTATTTTTTAACATAAAACTGCTTTAAATTTTTAATAAAAGATATAAATTTTTAAAACAGAAAGAGAAATTTTAATTAAATAGTTGAATTTTTAACCCACAAGAATTAATTAATTAATTAATTTAATTAATTCTCAGTTCAAAAAAAAATTTTGTAATACAAAAAACTGAATTTTTAGCCGAGAAACCATGAAAGCAAATTTTAATCTAAAAAATATCAAATTTTAACCAAAAATTGTGCAGTAGAGTTTTCAAATTTTAAAATTAGTTTTTAACCAAAGTAAAAACAAATTTCCGATAAAATATTTAAATTTTCAATCAAAGAAATGAATTTTCAACACATAAGTTAATTTTCAACCTAAGAAAAATTATTTTTCGCTAAAATTATGAGAGTTTAAACAAAAATATGATTTTTTAAGGAAAGAGATAAACTTTCGACAAGGTTGTTGAATTTTAAACCAGAAAGATTAGTTTCTAACAAGAGAAAATAAATTTAAACTAAATAGTTAAATCATGTTGAATACTTCAATTTTTTAATTGAAAAATCAATTTTTTCACAAAAAAGCAAGTTTCAACAAAAAACTTAAATTACAGCTAAATAGCTTTATTTTTGACCGAAATCTGTGATTAACATTTTTACTTAAAAATAACAAGTTTTAAGAAAATAGTTTAATTTTTTAATAATAAATTTTTAATGAGAAAAAATGAATTCTCTGTGAAAAATATAAAGGTATATGCCAGTACAATAGCAGGAATTTTTAATAAAAAAAAATTGATTTTTATCCAAGCAGTAACGTGATTAAATTTTTAGTTAAGCAACTTAATTTTTCAACAAAAGGTAAAACGAATTTTTAACTTGCAAGGATACATTTTTATCCAAACTGTTGAATTTTTAACTAAAAAATATAACTATTCACCGAAAATAAAAAAGTTACATTTTCAAGTATAAAAATTAATTTACAGGCGAGAAAGAAATTTTCAACAAAATAGTTTTACCTTTATCACAAAAAGAATAATTTTTAACGTATCAGTGGAGTTTAAAGAAAGAATAGCTTCCTAATAAAATTTTTGAATTTTTAAAAAAATTAATTAATTTGAAAAAATGCAATTGTTAACATAGAAAAAAATTCTGCTTTAAATTAAAAACACCTACTGAATCTAAAAAAAACGAATTTTCAACAATTTTTAACAAATAAGTTACTTTTTGGCCAAATAGTTTATTTTTTAACACAAATGGGCTTAAATTTTTAACTAAAGATATAAATTTTCAAACCAGAAAGAAATTTTTTTTTTAAATAGTTGAATTTTTAACCCACCAGAATAAGTTTCTAACGAAATGGTTCAGTTTTGAACAAAATTACATAAATAATTAATTTTTAAATTAATTAATTTAATTAATTTTTATTTTCATTAAATTAATTTATTCTCAGATCAAAAAAATTAATTTTAAATACAAAAAACTGAATTTTTAGCAAAGGCATTCAACTTGCAATCAAGAGAGTGAATTTTAATCTAAAAATATCAAATTAAAAAAAAATTGTGTAGTTTAGTTTTCAGATTAAAAAATTAGTTTTTAAATAAAGAAAAAACAAATTTTCAATTAAAGAAATGAATGTTCAACAAATAACTTAATTTTCAAACTAAGAAAAATTATTTTCAGCTAGAATTATGAAAGTTTGAACAGAAATATAATTTTTCAAACAAAGAGTTAAACTTTCGAGATAAAAATAATAATAAAAATAATAATAATAATAATAAATAGTTAAATTTTTAGCTGAAAAAGCGAATTTTTAACAAAATAGTTAAATTTTCAACCAAGCAACTGTGTTTTTGACTAACAAGTTCATTTTTCAAACCAAGCAGATGAATTTTCATCTTAAAAACATAAACTTTCAACCAAAAGTGGAATAGTGGAATTTTCATTTATAAAATTTAATTTAAAAAAGAATTTTATTTTCAACAAATAAGTTAATTTTTGGCAAAATAGTCTATTTTTTAACATAAAAAGCGCTTAAATTTTAATAAACGATATAAATTTTCAAACCAGACAGACAAATTTTGTATTAAATAGTTGAATTTTTAAACAACAAGAATAATTATTTAACGAAATGGTACAGTTTTGAACAAAATCATTTAATTAATTTTAATTTTTAAATAATTAATTAATTCTTAGTTTGAAAAAATTAATTTTAAATACACAATACTGAATTTTTAGCACAGGAGTTCAACTTGCAACCAAAAAAGTGAATTTTAATCTGAAAAATATCAAATTTAAAAAAAAAACATTGTGTAGTTTGTTTTTAACTAAAGAAAAAACAAATTTTCAATAAAATATTTAAATTTTCAATCAAAGAAATGAATTTTCAACAAATAAGTCAATTTTCAAACTAAGAAAAATTATTTTCAGCTAGAATTATGCAAGTTTAAACAAAAATATAATTTTTCAAAGAAAGAGTTAAACTTTTGACAAGATAGTTGAATTTTAATCCAGAAAGATTATTTTTTAACAAGAGGACATAAATGGAAACACACAATTTAATCAGGTTAAATACTTCAATTTTCTATTTTAAAAATTTACTTTTTACCAAAAAAAAGGAATTTTCAACAAAAAAGTTATTTAATTTTGAACTGAATAACTTTATTTTTGACCGAAGTCTTTAATTTAAATTTTTACTTAAAAAGACAAGTTTTGAGAAAATAGCTTAATTTTTTAATAACAAATTTTTAATAAGAAAAAATGAATTCTCTGTATGAATTTTTGATCAAAAAATATTAATTTTTATACAAGCAGTTACGTGATTGAATTTTTAGTTAAGGAACTGAATTGTTCAACAAAAGTTAAAACGAATTTTTAACTTACAAGGATAAATTTTTATCCAAACTGTTGAATTTTCAACGAAAAAATATCAATTTTTAATCAAAAATTGTGTAGTTGAGATTTCAGATTTAAAAATTAGTTTTCAACCAAAGAAAAACAAATTTTCAATAAAATATTAAATTTTCAATCGAAGAAATGAATTTTCAATGTAAGAAAAATTATTTTCGGCTAGAATTATGAAACTTTAAACAAAAATAATAAAAATAAAAAAATAAAATATATTGAGTTAAACTTTCAACAAGTTAGTTGAATTTTAAAACAGAAAGATTAGTTTCTAACAAGAGAACACAAATTTAAACTATATAGTTTAATCAGTTTAGATACTGTAATTTTCTATACAAAAATAATTTTTTTACAAAAAGAGGAATTTTCAAGCAAGAAAGTTAATTTTCAATTAAAAACCTTTATTTTTGACAGAAATCTGTGATTCAAATTTTTACCTTAAAAGACAATTTTTAAGAAAATAGTTTAATTTTTTAAAAATAAAATTGTTAAGAAAAAAATGAATTATGTGCCAAAAATATAAAGGCATATGCTAGTATAATAGTATACATTTTTAATAAAGAATATTAATTTTTATCCAAGCAGTTACATGATTAAAGTTTTAGTTAAGCAACTGAATTTTTCAACAAAAGGTCAAACGAATTTTTAACTTACAAGGATAAATTTTTACCCAAATTGTTGAATTTTCAACTAAAAAATATAACTTTTTACCGAAAATATAAGTTACATTTTCAAGTAAAAAAATTAATTTACAGACGAAAAAGAAACTTTTAACAAAATAGTTTTTACTTTAACACAAAAAAAAGAATTTTCAACTTATCAGTTGAATTTAAAAAAAAAACAGAATAACTTCCTAACAAAATTGTTGAATTTTGAAAAAATGATTAAATTTACAAAAATGCTTTGCTAATATATAAAAAAATCTACTTTAAATTAAAAGCTCCTACTGAATATAAAAACACGAATTTTCAGCAATTTAATAAAAATTTTAAACAAAAAAGAAGTTCTCTATCGAAAATATAATAGTAGACTTTTTAAACAAAAAAGAATCAAGTTTTTACCAAAAATAGTAAATTTTGGGCTAAAGTGATTAGTTTTCAAAAAAAGGGCAAAATTTAAACTAAATAGTTAAATAATACAATCGTTTGTTAAGTAACTAAATTTTAACCAAAAAATAAAATGAATTTTGAACTAAGAACTTTTAAAATAAAAATAGAATAGTTTACTCAGAAGTTTAAAAAAATTAATTTTCAAACAAAAATAAAATATCAGCCTTTTTGACTAGAAAGACTTAACTCTTAACCAAAAATAGTTTAATTTTCAGCAACAAAAACGAATTTTTAAACAAAAAACAAAAATTTTTAATAAAATAGTTAAATTTTCAACTAAGGAACTGGGTTTTTGACTAACAAGTTCATTTTTTAAACCAATCAGATGAATGTTCATTTTAAAAACATAAATTTGCAACCAAAAGTGGATTCGTGGAATTTTCAGACATAAAATTTAATATAAAGAGGAATTTAATTTTCAACAAATAATTTAATTTTTGGCCGAATAGTTAATTTTTTAACACAAAAGAGCTTAAATTTTTAATAAAAGATATAAATTTTTAAACCAGAAATTTTTTTTTATTAAATAGTTTAATTTTTAACCCACCAGAATAAGTTTCTAACGCAATGGTTCAGTTTTGAACAAAATAAATAAAATAATTAATTTAATTATTTAAATTTTTATTTAATTAATTAATTCTAAGTTTAAAAAAATTAATGTTAAATACAGTAAACTGAATTTGTAGCAAAGGCGTTCAAGTTGCAACCAAGAAAGTGAATTTTAATCTCAAAAATATTTTTAAAAAAATTGTGTAGTTGAGTTTTCAGATTAAAAAATTAGTTTTTAACTAAAAAAAAACAATTTTTAATAGAAGAAATAAATTTTTAACAAATAAGTTAATTTTCAACCTAAGTAAAATAATTTTTCGCTAGAATTATGAAAGTTTAAACAAAAATATAATTTTTGAAAGAAAGAGTTAAACTTTCGACGAGGTAGTTGAATTTTAAACCAGAAAGATTAGTTTCTAACGAGAGGACATAAAATGCAAATTTAAAATTAAATCAGGTTAAATATTTCAATTTTCTATTTAAAAAATTAACTTTTTTACATGAAAAAGGATTTTTCAACAAAAAAGTTGTTTAATTTTCAACTGAATAACTTTATTTTTGACCAAAATCTGTAATTCAAATTTTTACTTCAAAAGACAAATTTTGAGAAAATAGCTTAATTTTTTAATAATAAATTTTTAATAAGAAAAAATGAATTCTTTGTTAAAAATGTTAAGGTATATACTAGTATAATAGTATGAATTTTCAATCAAAAAATATTAATTTTTATCCAAGCAGTTACGTGATTAAATTTTTAGTTAAGCAACTGAATTTTGAACTAAGAACGATCACTTTTCAACTGAAAATAGAATAGTTTATTTAGCAGTTTAAAAAAATTAATTTTCGACCAAAAATAAAATATCAGCCCCCTTAACTAAAGTAACAAAAACGATTTTTTAAACAAAAACACCAATTTTTAATAAAATAGTTGAATTTTCAACTAAGGAATTGTGTTTTTGACTGACAAGTTCATTTTTGAAACCAATCAGATGAATGTTCATCTTAAAAACATAAATTTTTAACCAAAAGTGGAATATTAGAATTTTTAGTTCTTTATTCATAATGTGTCCCCTAAGGGTTTACATGACTTCCATTCCATACCACTTACATAAAAAACCGAAAGAA
>JAAAKG020132658.1:0-14433 GCA_010014905.2 Druon quercuslanigerum
GACCAGGTGACCAGACCAAAGGAGTATGCTAGGAGAGGAACGGTATAGGTGTTAATTGCCTTCACGATGTTCTTCGCACTGAGAGCGGACGCCAGTATCAAACCAAGTTGATCCGAAAAAGTAGTCTTAAGTACCTTTTTAATTGTAGAGTGAAGCGGACCCCTCGCCTGCAATATACCGAGATACTCGTATAACTCCTTGTCAGTCATCGCCTCAATCAGAGCATGATTATCCAGTGTCAGTGGAGCATATATGTCTCCACGGGACAAATGCAACTTTTTGCATTTGTCTAAAGCCAGAGACATCCTGATCTCATAGGAAAACTGCAGCGAGATGTTAAGTAGGCTATTCAATTTCGTCTCTGAGGTTGCATAAACCTTTATGTGCTCCATGTACATAAGGTGAGTGTGTTGAGACTCAGCCACCTACGCCTCAGTTTTGAACACATAGGACGTGTTGTTGAGTATCCAACTTAATGGGTTTAAAGCCAAAGAAAACCATTGTGTGCTGAATAAATCACCCTAGAAGATTCCTCGTTTAATGGGCAAGGACCGGGTATCCCTCATCACCCCGCGTCAAAAACTCTTAATCCTTGTTCACCATGTGCGCATAGCGTGATCCAGAAAATGGATGACGCTAAGACAGATCTTATATGTCTTAAGAACCTCAAGTAAATAATTGTGGGGTACTGAGAGAAATGCCTGTTGTTAGTCAATATA
Organism: Druon quercuslanigerum; assembly: GCA_010014905.2. NCBI lineage: Eukaryota > Metazoa > Arthropoda > Insecta > Hymenoptera > Cynipidae > Druon > Druon quercuslanigerum. Next base: position 720 of record JAAAKG020132658.1, read on the forward strand.
GGCCATATGCAAATTGAGTTGGTGGTGTTTCGCATGCAACACAACCACACTGTCAATTGTGACTTGATCCTTGCAACCACAGGAGTCTCGATAGCAACATTTTTGTTCTTCAGTGAGGACGTTGTTCTCCTCACAATATTTATAAACGAAGTCAGAAATAATAACTGTAAGGCACTTATAGAGGATCGAGATGCAGGTGATTGGTCCGAAGTCACTAGGACTGCCAGAATCTACCTTGTTAGGTATCATGTACTTTATACCCTCTGCTATAAAAGAGCGCAAGCGGTCTAGGTTCTCCAAGATGCTTTGAAGGGCTCCAGCAAGAGCGGGATGCAGAGCCCCCAGGTATTTGTACCAGAAGCTTTGCACCTCGTCCATACCCGGAGCCTTCCAGTTCTTAGCCCTCTTTAGGATGCGAGTCACATCGGAGGCTAAGATGGATAGATTATTCAGCGCAGGCAACCGTGCAACTCTTTCCTTTTCTAGACGGAGCCACGTCGCATCTAGTTGACTTAACGCATATGTACCCCAGATGCCTGACCAATATCTGGCCATTTCCTCAACCCTTGGTGCTTCACAATAACTTTGGGTCTTGTTTTTGTCATCTTCAAGTTCGCGGTAGAAGCGTTTTTCATTTGCCATAAAAGTCCTTTTGTCATTCCTTCTCACGATTGCTGCCTTAAATCGTCGCAGTCGCGCTGACAGGACCATGAGCCTCTGTTTAGGATAGTTAATCACTTCGTCCAACTCCGCAGATGTTTTCGAACTGATGTTTTGTGGGCAAAGGATCTCCTTCACGTGGCGAGTCAGTCTCTGGGACCGATTGCCCTTTCGAAATTGGTACTATAATCCCAGTTTTGCTCTTATTTTACTAATCTCGCCTTAAAGTCGAAACTTTTATGGAGGGTCTGACATCTTACTTGGGACGTAGTTCTTAGTAGCCCGGACTCTAATTTTTATGCTAATCATTCTGGCAAATGCGACCGGAGCAAAATATGCAAAAATCTGCACCTGCAGCAGGCTCATATCCTGCTGCAAGAACAAAGGCAGTATCTCAGTGTTTAGGCTGCAAACTAACCGCAGAAGGTCCTTGTTGATTCTAAATTTCGGCATATTAGTAAGTATTTTTAAGAAAATATAAAAAATAATTTAACTAAAAAATACAATTCTTGCATGTATTTCAAATCATATTTGAAAATAGAATACTCTGGTCTAAATATATTAAATATTAAAACTTATTTCTGCTAGAACATTGTAAGGTTCTGTGCTCTTACTAAATATAGAGTCAACTCGGGAGGAGAATTAAAGACAGATATTTCTCTTTAAAATGTTTAACAAACAGCTTATTTCTAGTCTAGTCGGGTTTACATCGAAAACGTGGACTTAGAAGAATTTCAGGTATTTTCCTCTTTGGTAATTTTTATATATTATCGAAGACACTTTGGTCTGAATCTATACTTTAAAGCATGAAAGGGAGTGCACGCAGGATTCTAGATCAACTTGAGACACTTAGAATCTTGCTCTGAGGATTACTGTAGGGAGTTGGAGCTCGGCTCAACACTCTCCACTACAGCATCACTACGCTCGATTCTAAGCTCTTCGGCGAGGATGTCGCAGATCCCTTAAAATCTCTACTTACACGAGAGAGAGTGCCTTCGTCCATGAACTCACATCAGAGCCGAACGGTACAACCACTCAGTCCATGCGATTTTTCCTGAACAGTCTACCCTGTTTACAGGAACTAAGAGGATTTAATTCTTAGCCCTGTATCTAGTGTAAACTAGGTTCACCCTCGCTCGCCAGCGAGCCCCTAAATGCCAAATAAGGCTCAGCATCCCCTTTTTAAAGCGGGCTTTCCCGTACACACCCCCGCGTCTCGCGGAAAAGCGGAGGCGTGATCCTCGCGGCTGCGCTCTTCGTGGCGCCTAGATGCTGGACCTGATCTTTGGCTCTGTGTTTGGGGTTGCTAGTCGTAAGGGGATGCAGAGTTACCTTACAACATATATCGAATTAAATTACTAAATCACGATTTAATTATTTTATTTTATTACATAGGCCAATACGGGTTTTATGCTCTTTTGTATACAATTTCCTAAATAGCAACACATAAATTTTAAAAATGAATTATTTTATTGTGAATCATTTGTAAATTATCGTAAACTCTGAATGTCATAAATAACTTGCTGTCTGTATTTTCGTCACTGAAATAAAGATATTTGGCATCACAGAAAAAACCTTGGCTTTTTCTAGTATGAGAATTTTTGCTAAGAGTACTTACATATTCATCAACTCGTCCACTACTTACTTTAGAATCATTAGGCAATCGCATAATTGAATTATCAACAAGAGAAAGGCCAAGCTATTAGTTGCATTTTCACCTTGTGAGTGATATCAAGTGCAAGACAAATCAAATCAAATTAATTTTTTGTCGAAGTAGAGAATTAGAAAGGCTGCAGCACGAGTTTAAAAGACTGACTTTTTTATAAATACGAAAGTCCTGTGCAAACCAGAATGCATTTAATACAGGTATATGACATTATATTATAATTTTAATGTTCGATTCAACTTTTTTGCTGAATAATAATTTGAAAAATCTTTAGAGGCTGCTCTTTTAAAATAAGGTAGACATCCCAGCAAGTATGACTTTAGTCCCAGTAACCGTGAGGCCAGTCTTCTTGATTTTTTATATGCTTGAAATTAGTTGAATCTATAAACAACTTTCACAATTATTGGGAAATTTTCCTTACTAAAATTTAGTTTGTTTTGTTTTCTCTGTTATTCACAGAATTTGATAAAGGAGGTAAGTACTAGCTGGAAATAACTTATTTACTTTTTTATTAATTTTTAAAATAAAAAATTTATGCACCTCTTTGTATTTCCACATGTTCGTTTTTGGGGCGCGCCGCGTCATTAATGAAGGATTTTTATGGATGTCGTTCCACTTTTAAAAATGTTCCTTCCACGGTTAGATGGTGGAAAGTTATAGCTCAAAAGTATTTTCTTGTTTTTGTTTTTAACCTTAAGAAAAACCTGTTTTCCGCACGATATTTGAAGATAGACCTGTATTTGAGTAGAAAGTTGTACTTACTTTTTTTTATGTTTACGATCGATTAACGAAAAGTCGTAAAATGAAGGTAATCGTTAATATAGTAAAGCTACAAAAACAAGATTGTACAAACACTCATCAGCAGTCGGGTGTTCCAAAAATGACAAAGTAAAACTCTTATTATCTTCGCTGATTTAATTCTTATGGAAAAATATTTGGTACAATATCAAACTGATTTTTTATGACAAATTTAATAGTGTCAATTTTGTTTATTGCAAAAAAATTCTAGAGAAATTGTTTACATAATTTAATTTTTCTTTAAACAATTCGGACTTTTTTTCCTCTAAACTTATCAATATTTTTAATACAAATTTATTAATATCATATAAAACGTTATCATGTTTATATAATTGTTATTTATTAGGTTCTGAAGCTAAAAACTTACGATAATAATGCTTTATTATAAAGCATATTACAACACATACACATAACGTTAAACACATTTGTATTTTGTTTTTCTTTCCTAATTTTGTTGCTCTCAACATTTTGAGGTGATGCTTGATACTGTTCTTCATATTTTGCTAATAATTGGTTAAATCAGTTGCAAGTTGAACTGATATTTTAGCACTTTGAGACGCTCCGTCATATTCTCATAATTTAAATCGCAAAGATATGGGTGAATATTTATATTGATACGCCTCTGACTCATTAGTGGACAAGCAGGTTGAACCAAGGGGTCATTCACTAAATCCTTCGATCATACGATTAATTGCGCGCGCCATCGGCGAATAAGTGGAAATAGCGCGGGGCCAATGCACCCTATAAATATTGGAAACGGGACAGGTACCAATTCACTTCTTGTAAAAGTCTCAACATTGGGGGACGCGTTTGGCTCCTCACATGAATGAATTCGCCTTCAAGTATTTAATGACTTGTCCTAATTTATTATTTTTTAATTAGGATAATGAATGTGAGTTTGTAGGGATTTATAAAATTAAAATGTGTGTAATGTGTGTCACAACCCTGCACCTTGTTTTAATATAAGGAACTTGCTGTGCATGATTACCTCAGGGAGTTTGATTGAAAACTTTATTGGAGAAGATACAAAATGTTATTAATTTATGTTACGTCTCTGCACCTTATTTTACTATAGGGACCTATACCTACATGATTAAGGCTTCAGGGACTAGCAGTGAAAAACCCAAGAGTGATACAAAAGTTTGTTACGTTGAATCTGTGCGCGCTAAAATTGTGGATCTTGTTGTGCGATGAAACACAAAAGCGAAAACAGAATCGTGTGCATTAAGCTCATATAGATCTTATAAGCAAAATTTATATCCTTGAATTCAAACCATTATTAAAATACGCAATCATCTCTCCCTTCATTAGAATCCACAATCTGTCACTTTGGTCATTGAATAATAATAATTAAAAATTCAGTCGGAATTTTTTTATTGCAAGAATTAATATTGTTTCACTTATTTTTATTTAATTGTTCAGTTTAGTTTTAAAATGGTTAGGGCTATTTTTAGTGTCCTAGCAGTATTGGAATCAACTGACACTGTTGATTGCAATTTACTGAACAGGACAGAGTAAATGCATACCGAACAAATCGGTCAATGAAGGTGAATATCACTGAGAAAAATTTTAAATACTACACTACTATCACTAAAAATTAGTATAATTTTTAGTAAATGCTCACCATTTTAAAGTAATTCAAATGCACTATAACTGAACTTCCAATATCGAGAAACACAAAATTTATCCCCGATCTTGATAGAACCATAATGTTACAAGTGGTACCTGCCTGGTGGGACACTCAAGGAAGTAAAAGCAGAGTGATTTCGCAAACTCATTACCAGTTTGGCCCATTCTATTTCGTGTGAATTATAAAGAATCGTAAATACCGACCGCCTAGACGCACAGCTGTGCTATTGTATCCGTCCGAGCTCATTCAAATTTGCAGCAAGATTAGAATGTAAACAGAATAAGAATGCGGAAATGTTGAATTTTGCGGAATTTTTGGATTACTCTGATACTCAATCAGAACACGAAAATGTCAATGACAAAACTAATAATACGTAATGAAACCAATCAAGTATCTGAGAATGCTAAGACTAAAAAAAGTCAATCAGGGAATATTTCCGAAAATAGAGATTCGCAAAAGAATTCCAAGGTACAAAATAATTTAGGCACGCAAAATAACGCGGCTACGCAGAGCAATTTAGACTCAGATGATTTTAATTCTGAGATCGCAGAAATGGATCAATTAATGGTCACACATGAAAAATTACAAAAAGATATGAGCAAATCTATAATATCATTAAATACATTAATACGAATGGTGAAAGCAAAAAAATAAGGCATCTCGAATTTAAGGTGGATACAGAAAAAAGAATCGGATCTATTGTAACATTCTTAGTAAAGAGAATGGACAATAGTATAGAAATGCAAAAAGAAAATTCTAATCAGCAAGATAGGATTTTAGAAGAATACTTAGGTAATATCGAGCAAAACATCTGTTCACTTAAAAAGAAAACGAAAGAAGTTCTAACCAATCAGGCAGAATTTATTTTTACAAATATTGACAATCTGAAGCGCTTTTAAAATATTGAAGATTATCAAGATGTACTAGAAAGGAGAATGGATAGGAATATGGGTGGAAGTAATATTAAAATCCCATGGCTAAAAAACTATCCTTTACCAAAATTTTCAGGGTCAGGAAAAGAAAGACCAATGATTTTTCTGAATGATTTTAATGAATATATAAAAGCGATAGATGTTAGAAGGGACGATTTTAAGTTCGTAGTACATTCATGTTTACAGGGTATCTCTAGAGAATGGTGGAACCTTGCAGCCACTCCAGGTGAAAATGAAACTACGTTTAGAGAAAAATTCATTTCAAAATTCTGGAATGATAATATACTCGCATGTTTTTAAATTAGTACTGATCTTCAATATGATTTTTACCTGGGAAGATTATCGAAATCAGCATATGTCATTTAAATGATAAACAACGCCAAAGATTTGATACCACCTCCATCTGACTGTGAATACGTCTCTAGATTGTCGAGATATTTTTTAGAAGAAATTCGCAATGCCTATTTAATACGCGATATTAAAACTTTTGATAAATTTATTGAACTTCTAGAAACTTTTAATCAATCAGGCTCAATAAATTGTAATAATTATTTGAAGCAAAATACACCCCTCGATATCAGAGTAATGATCCACATTCAAGACAGGAAAATGTTCGGTTTGGAAACAATAATTATTCAGGACGGGCATACAATGATTACCCACGTCAGAATTATCAAAATCAGAGATATCCTAATCCAAACAACAGCACTAATCAAAGAAATACTTCTTTTAATGATCCATATAGACTAAATCTTGATTCAGAAAATTCGCAAAATCGTAGCTCATATCCAGATTATAGAGATCGAAATAAACGTCCGTATAATAATCAATCTAAAGGGCGATATCAACAGCCAAACAGTTTTCAAAATAATTATAACCTCCGCGATCAAAATAATAGAAACACATTTCAGCAAAATTATGCAAATGAAAGAGTAGAAGATAACATTTACAAATGAAATCCTAATCAGGTATATCAGACAAGCTCGCCTAGAGATACAAATGATCAATGATTTTAAAATTTAAATCAATTTTTTTAAATAAAAAGGGGCCTTGTAATGATAAACAAAATACTCCCCCAAGAAGTAATATAATTAAACAGACATGAATAATAGAAGTCGCAGAAAATATAGACGATCGCGATGAATTTTACTTTAAACAGGGAAACGCGCATGCCTCAAGTCATTAGAAAGAAACACGATAGAGGCAAATCCGGGCCAAAAATATTTCAAAAAGCCTCTACCTTTAGATATGAGGGATGAACTTTTAGAAAAGGAGGAGAATACGATAAACAAAAAAATAGATAAAAGTCTAATAATGATTTTAAGTCTTAAGGATATAAAAAAATGCATTATTAGATACAGAAAGCGAAGCACCTTGTATTTCTGAGACTTTTTATGAAAATAATCATAATATTTTTAAACAATGCGAGCTTTTACCAATTGTAGGAGTCACAATTGTTGGCGCAACGGGGGAAAGACCTATAAAATTAAAGCATTAAATGTATGCAAAATTCAAAATGGGCGACTGGGAAGGTTCTTATGTATTTCAGATTGTTCCTACACTAAATAAAGAATTATCATTGACATGGACTTATTAAAAAGATTAAAAAGTAAAATCGATTTTGAAGATAACAATATTAAATCGAAGGATAAAAATAAATCGATTAAAATTAAACTGTTAGAGGAAGATGTAAAAAGAATGCGCATAATAATGAAGGTGGAAAATGTCCAAAAAGGAGGGTACATAGAATGTTTAGGAAAATATTTAGAACCCGACGAAAATTTTCCAAATGTTGTAAAGGAAATTAATACTATTGAAACGTATGATAATGCCCATGATGAGTATGCATTAACTGATTATAAAATCAGAGAAAACACGGCGGATTGTACTTTATTAAATGCAGTAGAGAAAGAGCGAGTCTACAAACTTATAACCCGTTATAAAAACGTGTTTTCTCAAAAACCAGGTAGAATATCGATATATGAACATCAACTTAAAATAGTTGATAAGAGACCCTTTATATCACGAACTTACCCCATGCCTATGTTTATACGCGACCAAGTAGCGAATGAAATAAAAAAAACTTTTAGAAATGGGCATAATACAACGAACAAATAGCGCCTACATAAGTCCATTAGTGGTAACTATAAAAAAAGATGGTTCTATAAGATGTTGTTTAGACGCTAGAAAACTAAACGAAGTCATGGTAAATGATTACGATTGCGCACAGCCAACTAAAGTTTTATTTAAAAGATGTGCTGTAACCCAAGTAATGTCGACCTTGGAGTTAACTAGTAGCTTTTGGCAAGTACCATTGCGTTCCGAGTATATGAAATATACCGCATTCTTATATGAAGGAAGGTCTTGCGGATTTCGCGTCACGCCCTTTGGTTTCAAAACAAGCACAGTTGCATTGGTTAGGGCTTTGAATTTTGTTTCAAATAGCTTAGGAAACTTTGTTAAGACTTTTATCGACGACATGTTATGTACCTTACAAAGTACAGTACAGCACCTTGAACACTTGGAATTATTATTCCAGCGTCTAGATGATTATAACATAACAATAAATTTTGAAAAATCACAATTCTTTCGACCAGAAGTCAAATTTTTTGGCCATATCCTAACGCTACTTGGAATTAAACCAGACCCTGATAAAATTAAGGCAATTCATGAATTTACTAGAGAACACGCACAGAAAATAGCACCACTTTGGAATTTTTTGCGCATAGGAGCGAAATGCAGATGGGATTTAGAAACGGATGATGCATTCAAAAAAGTTAAAGCGTTATTTTGTGAATTAACAATTATATCATATCCAGATTTGAATAAACCCTTCTATCTACAAACTAATGCAAGCGACCGAGCATTAGGAGCGGTCCTTTATCAAATAGACGCAAATAAAGAACATACGCCTATATCATTCGCTAGTCGTACTTTAAAAGTATCCGAATCCTTATATTACACGAGAGAAAAAGAGCTATTAGCTATCGTTTGGGCTCTAAATAAAATTTAGGTCATATATATTAGGTGCCAGAATAATTATTCGTACCGATCATAAAGCCTTAATATTCCTAAAGACGTGCAAATTAGTTACTGGCAGTTTAACACGGTGGATTTTAGGAATACAAGATTTTACATTTACAATAGAATATTGCGAGGTAAAAAAAACACTATAGCAGACACTTGAAGCAGAATTCCATCATAGGAATTACGGAACTCCTTAGATACCAATGAAGGAAAAATCTTTCTCTCTGCACATGCAAAAAGACCTTTATCTGAGCTACGCCAACGTTAAAAAATATTTGCAACAAACAAGAAAATGATCCTATTTTGCAACAATTCAATAAAGCGATTAATGAGAATAAAACTAAAAGATTTAAAATCCAAGAAGAACTCGTTTAATTTATTGCTGGAAGCGGAAGGAAACTGAACGTAACTGAAAGCATTATATATGACGTAATAGACGAATGACTTTATGGTCATGTAGGTCTATTAAAAGTATTTAGAATGCTAAACGAATATTTTTACTATCTACATCTAGCGAAAACGATTAGGCAAAGAATAGCAACTTGTGACTCATGTCAAAAGAACAAGGTCACAATCCAAACAAGTTAAGCAGAAATAAAAAATTATACGCCAACAAAACCGAGAGAAATATTATTAATCGATTTTTATGGTCCTTTACCCTCATCAAAAGGGGGATTTAAATATATCTAATCCACAATCACTGCATTTAGCAAATTCGTATGCTTATATCCTTTAAGAAAGATGACGACAAAAGAAGCGATTAACAAAATCTTTAAGCACCATATTCCAAAATACGGAAAGCCTTAGAGAGAATCCATAGAGAACTCTCAAGATTTTTCCGATCCCTAATTAAAGAAAACCACAGTGCATGGTGGAAATGGGTATGCATTATAGAATCATGTATGAACGAAACACATCATGATACCACCGAATTCACGCCAATAGAAATTCACATGAATGGTAAACCCAAACGAACATGGGAAAATTGGTTTAAGTTGCCCCCAAAACCCCCAGACCCAGAATATAAGAGAAAAATTGAAATGGTTAATAATAATGTATTAAAAAAGGGTAAGAAACGCGCTGCAGTGTTTAGTAAAACACATAAAATTACAAAATTTAAAGAAGGCGATCAGGTCCTTTTAAAATTATTAAACAAATGGGATAAAGATAATAAAATACTAGCAAAATTTCTACAAATCTACGATGGACCGTACATTTTTAAAAAACAGGTCACACCGGGGACATTTATTACATGGGACCCCAAGAAATTAGAAAAGATGGGTATGTAACATACCTAAGACTTAGAAGAATATAAGGAAAGAATTATTGAAAATAAACAATTCTATACAACCATTTCTCAAATCGTGAGAAACTAATCACAAGTTTTGAACATAAATAAATACCAGCTATTTCGAAAAGTAACTACACAGTAGCGGTAACAGCAAGTTGGAATAAGCGTCATAAATATTTCCAATATAATGGATCAATTATTAAAATTGAAACATTATTAAATCCGAGTCCGGCATTCGCAGGAAGGGAAACGTTTTAATCGTATAATTTTCTAAAACTAAATCTAACAATTAGTTTAATTATAAGTAACAAGTAAGAAAAAGTAGTACTAAATACTTATAAGTGAAAAGAATTCACTACAAAATTAATAAAAATAGGATAATAGTTACACAAAAACAAGGTAAAAAGAAAAAACAAATAAAATAAAGCATGATATGAACAGAACAAAAATAAAACACAAAAAAATATTACTTTTAGTTTAACAAGACTCTAAATACACGAGAGTTTTGCAATTGTAATGTAACCAGTGTCATAAAGAAAAAATGCATATAGGAAATTATTTTGATTATCCGTAGATTAGAAGTAATCCTGATGTTATGTTATTTAAGCATGAGTAGAAAAGGAAAAGCTAGCTGGAAAAACAGATGATTTAATTGGAGAAAATGAGACACCCAAGTAGAATAAGTCGTTTCGTTCGAAACAAGGTACTCAGAAGAATAAAACGAAGGATGACGTAGTATTCTCTTGTTGTTCGAAGCCAATTTCCAAATCAGGTAATTTGTTCGCCCTGTTTGACCGCTGATCTAGTAAAAAGTTTGCAATACCTTCATTCCGTATTAAACCTATAGCATCTACATGAGCAATATCAAAAAGAAAGTCATTTCCTTTCTTGAATTCCTCTTCCATAATGGCTTGACTTTTGCCACCTCTTTTTTTAATTGCGACAAAGATCCTTATATTTCTTTCAAATAAGGTTTAATTTGTATACAATGTTTCTACGTTCAGCTCATAAAGACCTAGCTATCTCCCACAGTTCTGAAACTTCACTTGTAACCTTATTTACAGACTGTTCCTGATGCAAGCCATCAACTCAACTGTAATTATAAGAACACACACAGTACTTGACCAATTGTTGGTAAGTCCTCGTTGCTAAACGATTTTTCAAGTTTACCAATTATGTTAATGTTTTCTGTACATGTAAGATTATTTTCATCAGGCACATCTTCGGACATTTTGTACGGACAGTTGACTATACCTAAACTATGCCTAGCTATACAGTTTATCTCTAAAATGTTTTAGTAGATAGCACCCGAAAGGTTTAAATTGTCAGGACATTTTAGTGAAGGACGCGTCACCGTCGTAGCTCATTAACGATTGGCTAACAACAAACAGTTGGAATTTCCGCTCCACATCCACGTTTCAAGTATACATGATCCCAGCGACATAGATAACTACCCTATGATTCATGGTGGCGTAGCGAGTTTCGACTCTGGTAGACCACCGCATACTTTATGGCGCAAGACCGACCATGTGCCTCAACGACGACCATGTGCTATAGCGAGTTGGCATCCGACTGCCCGAGTTTACGCATAGACTGAGTACATGCAATATACTATCTGCAATAAAAATATATTTTGTGGTTTACCTTTGCTACTTTAATACTGATTGGGCGCTAACAACTACTCCACAACTTTGAGGCTCAAGAAGAGACACGTAAAAAATGAATATTTCAATTATTGGACCTAAAAACCCATACCACTGATCCCGACGGATTTCTCTCCTCCACACTTAATCCAGACATTTAAAACTTCAAGTTTTTCATAAAAAGGCGACTAGAAAATTCCATTAAAGGACGACCACGAATTTTCTACAGCATCGGATTTCAACAACTTAGACGGCCTCTGCTAACTCAAAAACCTCGTAAGTTTGCGTGCACAGATATTTTACTTGAATTGTGTAAAAATAAGTTTTCATATTTTATGTGCCATTTTCCGCATACTCGTAGCAAATTTTTACGGCGTTTCTTCACTCCAAAACCTAGGTTAGTGGAAAAATGACTTTTTGGAATATTCAATCGAAAAAGATACTCAGTGAAGTGTTGTAAATTCTCCGATGTTATACGTTATACGTAATTGTATCGGCGCACTCTTTTAAAACATTTGACGCATTTCCTGCGCAATTTTACAGCGAGTTGTTTATCTTCAAAGGTTTTATGAAGCAATTTATAACAAATTTTTATATTTATTGCAAGTTTGTGCTTGCAGTTCAGCAGTTATTATAGCGAATATTTTACGAATTTATACTCTTCGCGCTCGCTCAAAATCCTTAGAATGCACTACGCTCACACGACCACGTTAAACCTCAACTTTTTTCAGTTAGACAAATTCTTGCCGGGTCAACGTCAAAATCTTGAATGCCGAGCACCACATTTTAGTCCTGTGTACATTCGCCGTCAGCAACGTCTCTCACTGATCCAGAAAATTTCTTAGCGATGTATGCACTGTACTGATTCTTAGAATTCATAGTGTTTGGAATTGACTGATTTATCTATTATTGATGCCCTTTTTATTCCAAATTATATTTTTTATATCCCATTTTTTATTTAATTGTCTGTTAACCTATTTATATGCAAATGCGTCAAATCTTATCCTTTATGAATATGAATTCATATATTCTAATTTTGTAATTACTTTCTTTTCTATATGAATTACTCTATTTGCCAGTTTATTGTATTTCAGCAAGTAGACTTGCTGACTACGTGTGTGTGTAAGTCGTTGGGTACTTCAGTTGTCGTCGCACAAGCGAACACGAAGGAGCTTGATTTTTCCTTTCGTAAAATCCAAACGGGCTATATAATTAATAATTAATGTTTAAATAAAGACGGCTCTGAGTGGAGCATCATTAGTTGAAGTTAACTGATGTCCCAATTTTTTGTGTTACCTCTTTTTCTCATACCATATATGATGATTAATAAGATTAAAGTATCTAATTCAACATCACAGTTCTGCAGTTTTTTTATATTGTTTAAACATTCGTGGACATTTTGGTCCTACGAGCCGGATACGCATTGGTGCATTTTGGAGAGTTCGCGAATGTTTGACTTTTTAGTCCATTTTACTACAATCATTGTGAGTGCCGTTGTGACAATTCGACAATGTTTACTGATAGTGTTCCTCTCGGTACTATCGGGCGTGACTTGGGAACGTTGAGGATTGCAGTGCTAAAGTTGAGTGCATTTGAAACGGATACCTGCATAAGATAGAGAAAATCAAGAAACTTTCAAAAGATGGATCCAGGTTTATAAGTTCCTTATTCGTGTATTTCAATACGCCTTGTATCTCAAGCGTTGCTGCCCTTGGTAACGAGGCGTGTTTACTATTCCGAAGGAATGTCAACTTCAACGAGAAATAATAAATAATTGAAAATATTCTGAGACTATAATTTTGAAATATTATTTCGTAAATGAGATTGGGAATTAAATCAGTGAAATCAGTGCTAATTGACAAATAATCATGACTCCTTTATTGACTATTATTAATTGCCAACGTGTTCGTTCGAAAATTGTCTTCTGACTTTCGAATCGTTTCTCAAGACTATTAAAGTGTTTGAAATTGCAACTCAGCACTCTCGTATAATTTCGAATTCATGTAAATGAATCGCGACAGTGCTTTCATATCATTAGTACATAGCGAGCTTTAATATAATTCAACT